>CM030367.1:137935839-138077887 GCA_017893485.1 Hemerocallis citrina | reverse complement strand
AGAGAAGCTCACTGAGAGGTATGTACCGTTATCGTTCCACACCCGATTGCTAGATTCGTGGAACCAATTGTATCAATGAAGTAAATCTACACAAGAATATGTTGATAAATTCGATGACTTCCTTATTCGGTGCAATGCGTTAGGTAAAGAGAGTGAAGAACAAACTCTCTCTAGGTTCAGAGCTGGACTACGAGTTGACCTTAGGAACGAGCTAATCTATAGAAACGTGGACTCAATAGCGGCAGCCTACGCCCTAGTCCTCGACATGGATTCCCTTAAAGCTAGTTCTGATTCTAGGTCCAGCGACTCGAGAGATCATTCCTCTAGAATGATCTCTACTGACCCACCTAGACCTCAGCCTCCCTCTCAGCACCCCAACAAATCTTACCCCAGCAAATCTAATTCAAATTTTAATTCACATAGAGATGAACATAAGGGTAAGAACACCGAAAGAGATTACAGTAAGATTGACCCTCTCACTAAGTGCTATAAATGTAAGGGATACGGTCATGTTGCTGGCAACTGTCCTAGTCCAAGTAGGATCAATATAGTAGAGGGTACCGCAGTCATCGCTGATGAGCCCGACAATGAGTTTACCTATGAACCTAATATAAGTGATGACTTTGATGAAAAAGAGGATGACCAGTCTCTCAATTGTATTCAGCCTATCCAGTCACCTCCATTGAGTATACCTGAGACACCCATTCCTTCCCAAGTCACTTGGCAACCCATAGATTTTACTCATGTATTAGAACATCACAAAGTCACAGAGTCTGCACCCACATTTGCATATAACATTCATGACTTGCATAGAGAAATTTCCAAGGAACTTAATGAGAATAATTTTAACTACAAGTTAATAGCTGATACTAGACGGAAATTTATAACTTTTGATATTGGTGACGAAGTGATGGTTCGGATTCATCCGGAACGGTTTCCTGTTGGACCCGTTAAGAACTTGAACATACGTGCTGCAGGCCCATTTAAGATTCTACATGCAATCAATAATAGTACCTATGTCGTTGACCTTCCTGAAGGTTTTGGCATAAGTAAAATTTTCAATATTGAGGATCTAGTACTTTATGAAGCCTCAAAATTCAACCCTAGAAATTTTCTTATAGATGAGCCTACCCTGCAGCCTAATGATGAGATTCTTCCATTACCTCCACTACCAGATACTACATACCCATCGACAGAAGAGTTAGATAATATTTTAGATGATCAGATAATTTCCATAAGAGATGGTGGTATGCACAAGTATTTGGTGAGGTGGAAAAACAAACCGAAGTCGGATGATACTTGCAGTGATCGTAAGGGGCTCCCGCAACTGGATCCAGATCTTTTGGAGCACCATGGCAGGATCACTGGTTTTGACTCGACTGGATCGAGCTCTCTCCCACCCGGAGAGAATGATGAGGACATCTTTCCAGTTTAGGATTTTTATTTTATTACCATTTTTTATTTCTGGCAATTATAGCCATATGTAATCTTTTTGTAATTTTTTAGATTTTGAGAATATTTTGGAGATGTGTTTCAAGATGTAATTGAGCCTATTTAAAGGCCTTGAGATTAATGAGAAAAACATGCCATTATTGATCAAAAAAATCTGTGTTGAGTTTTGCTCTTCATTTTCTCTCCTTTGTGTGATACAATTGAGATCAAATTAGGGTTTGTGATAAATCCTAATCTAGTTTTAGAATTAGTAATTAATTCTAAAATTTATCCCCAATTAAAAAAAAAACCCCAAATACAATCTCCCATAATCCCAAATAAACAAAACCCCAATCTCCTTCATCACCTCTATTAGCCGCCGCCTTCATCTTCCTTCTCCAACCCGACTGCCTCTCCAAAACCCCACACCCGCACTTCATCTTCAACTTCCATACCCTGAGCCTCCCCATCCACTGCAGCCGCCATCGTCTTCCTCCCAAACCCGACCCTACCGCCACCAGATCTCCATCGACCCATCCCCAGTTCCCGTCGCCACCCAATCCCGCACCCCCAACTCCGGCGACCCATCACCACTACCAAACCTCTCCTTCCCTCCACTCCTCTCTCCTCGTCAAGCACAACCTCTCGTCTTCGACGCCGATCAGGATCCCTCACCCCGTCGAAGTCCCCCCTCGTCGTCAACCTCGAACTCCCCCAACATCGCCGACCTCAACCTCACCGCACCTCATCTCGACAGCCAGTCCACCATCTACAGCCATTGACCACCAGTTGCCGCCATCGACAGCCAGTCTTTTGTTGTTGCTGCCATTCTACTGTTGCTGCATTGCTGTGTTCTGGGATACTGTCCGCTCCTACATCTACGCTGGGTTTCTTCACATTCGGTATACTCTTTCCCTTATTAAGTATTTGTGTTTACTGCCATATTATCTAGCATATTATCTAATTTGCCTGTCGACCACAAAATACTGAGATTGAGTGATCCACATGCTAGATTAGAGTACGAATCAGTATTGCACTTTTTACTTGCTAAAACACGTAGGGATTTACTTATTGATTAAGGTTGAATTATTAATTGGGACTGTTACATTTGATTCAATTCTTGAAAACCCATCAAACCTGTTAACTGTTAAAAATTTCTAACTTAGATCAGCACTTTCATGTTGGTAAAATTAACCCATTAAAATTCTTGGAAATTCTCTATTTTAGGGTTGGTTTTACATCACTAACTTGATTACCTTTTTGTTTCCTTCTCACCCAAAAATCTTGCTATCCCATTCCCTTCAGACATTTTACTGTATATTACTGATATAATTCTTATGCTCCATATTCCAGCTTTGTGATTTTGGATTTGCGAGGGCAATGTCAGCAAATACTGTAGTTCTACGTTCCATAAAAGGTTAGCCTTTTGTATAGTTGCATGTACGTATTCACTTGTATAGTTTTCATGTACACATATATGTTTAATCTTATGTATATCCCTCAGTTTTTCTACAAGTACTACAACATTGGTACATATTCAATGCACTTTTTATATAGATAAATATGTTACATAAATATTAAATATTTGTTCTAAACATGAATGATTCTGAATTAGGTGACTGCCACACAACACTACCATGGCAATCTTTAGTTTCTTTTGGCGTAAGTCAGCTGGGAAAATGCATTGGTTGCTGCAATATTGCCTAGCCCTTGGATGGGAACATGTATGTTGAAGCTATGTCGAGAGCTTAGCCTATAAATATACATAATTGGATACTAACTGTGTTTAATTAGATTCTTTCAAAAAATTTTTTGATAATAGGTAATGGGTTTAATATATATGTTTAACCAAGTAAATTTTTGCATAATTAAAATGGGGGAAAGAGGAGCATAATGGAATTGTTCTTTATACTTCTTTCATAGAGTTCCTTAATTGTTTTTGAGGGGTAAATAGGACAACTTAGCGTGGACAATTGACCACCTTAAGATTTGGAAAATGCATTAATTGTAGTATTAGAGCAAGGTAAATTTAATTAATTACATATAGTTTCCCACCTTAAATCTATTAATCTATAGTCAAGTATAGATTTGCCGTAGCTTCTTCCCTTATATATAGACTTATAGTTTAATTGTTTTATTAGTGTTTTCCTACTTTAAGTCTTCCTTTAATGGTGGTAATATCTCTCAAAATTACTTGTATTATAGTCATATTTTTTTTGGCTTCTCCACCATCAATTTTTATGTATAAGTACAACTAAAACATTGCTAATTATTTTCAACCTACTCTAGAAAGGATTTCTGGGTCCAGCACTGGTTTTCAGTGCTGTGTGTGACTACAATTTTTTATCTGTTTGAAATCAACTTTATATATTATTGGTTGAGTTATAAATTATGCTTTCTAAATTTAATTAATCTAGTCAGTGCATTATGTAACTTTAAATTAATGCTTTGAGTTTGATGACAATCTTATTACAGGTATGGATTTTATAAGGCTTCGACACTTTGGAAACATCTCTTTTTACACAAACGGATTTGAGTTTTTTGTTGATAATCACTTCAATATGGTTTCTCAAACCTTGGAACCAGTTTAAATTTTTGTATAGTGTTTATTGTTTGCAATAAAAGTTTATATTTATTTAAAGATTTTCTAAAGTGGACTGTATGCTCTTGTTAAACTTTACTTCTTCCTTGTTTAAGTTATGCTTCTTAATTTGTAGGCACACCTCTATACATGGCTCCTGAGTTGGTGCGAGAACAACCATACAATCATACAGCTGACTTGTGGTCTCTGGGAGTTATTTTGTAAGTCAGTTTTATTCTTAAAAACTTTGGAATTACATTTTTAAACTTTACATATTTCACATTACTCTTTCGTAGTTTCGTGACAAATAGCCTCCTTTTATTTAAGCTGTGGCAGATGGCTACTAGTAAATCCTCTACCAAATCCTTTAATTTCTTTCGCTTTCCCATTATCTCTTTGTTATTCTTTTTTCCTTGTGTGTTCATTTTATTCGAGAGGGTTCTAATTGGTTTCTTTAATTTTCCTCTTGTTCAGTAGTTTTGTGGCATCAACAGTGTCACATACACTGCGATCATATCTGAGTTTCTCAACAAATTAGGCCCTGTTTGGGAACAAAGTTAAGATGAGAGTGTCGAACAGTTTTTAAACTATTTTGTCTACAATATTCTAAATGCACTAAAATTTGGTGCCGAGTTTCATCATCTATGGGATGTATGGGATGATCAATGGTTTGAATTTCTTACTTAGTTTCTCCATGCTATGTTTACCATGCAATTTAGACCATTTGTTTTGTGTGAACTGTAGGAAAATCGTACTGCTACATCTGATGCCTTAATGTATACCGCTAGGTCTGATGGCCTCTGACATGCTCTACTCTGGTATAGTAAGAGTCTGCCTGAAAAAACAAGTCCGAATGATTTATATATGCATCAGTAAGAAGGTACTGGGAGCCATGATACTAATTTGATATTTTATTGAAAATGGCTGAAGTTGGAACTTAAACTACCAACCATTTCAACAACCAAGATGATAACAACAATGTGTCTATCCCAAACTTTTTGATAGTATGGAACACATTTCTATTTTTCCTCTGTCAGCGCCATCTCCTTCATAAAATAAACATCTTTTCATTCCCGTCAGTTGTCTCAATCCAAGTCTCTCCAAAGTACCTCTAAGCATCTTTTTGCTCCATTAGAGCATCTGTAGTCGTTGAGGGATAAAATATGCATATATGCATAATGGAAATAGCAATTGAAGTTTTGCTGCAGTCGTCAAAAGCTATTTTTTAGCTTTTTATACTAAAATAATAAGCGACGGCACTTCATGTGCCGTTGGAGAAAATAAATAAATAAATAAAAAATTTAATTGGAGCGACAGCACTCGAAGTGCCGTCGGTGGAATAAAAATTCGTCATCGAAGCGCAAATAAAAAATTACAAAAAAATTACAAAAAAATTATAAAAATATTTCAGAAATTACGAAAAAATTACAAAAACATTCCAGAAATTGCAAAAAAAAAACAAAATTGCAAAAACATTTCAAAAATTGCAAAAAAAAAAATATAATTGCAAAAAACTCATGTGCCGTCTGACAAAAGGGGGGCAAGGGTGAAGTGCCGTCCGAGGGTTTGTGCTATTTTGGGGGGTTTTTTAATTGAAAAAATTATTTTTTTTTTCAAGCGATGGCACTGGAAGTGCCGTCGGACGATAAAAAAATTAATTTTTTTGTTGGACGGCACTCGAAGTGTCGTCTCTCATATATGAATAAATCTCAATTCTTCTACCATTTATGGCAATCGACTGTAGCGAAATATGCATAATATGCATATTTGGCCAACGACTGCAGCGCCGTTTTGAGCCAAATATGCATATTTGGCAAACGACTACAGATGCTTTTACCTGAAATTCTGTCATTCCTCCTAACTGACACCGGTACCATAGTTGGTCTCTCTCTGCACTTGCCTTAACCATCTAACTGGTTCTTGTGTTAGAGCATCCACTATCGTTGGCTAAAATGTCAAAATATGCATTTTTTTGACCAAAAAGTTCCCACTATCATTTGCTATACATGCATATTTAGCAATAGAAGTGAACAATGGACATTCAAATATAGCAGCGCGTTTTAGCTATTGCTAAATATAGAAGACAGAGGATGATGGTCTGTCCATTCAAATATAGCAGCGCGTTTAAATCTTCTCTAATTTTCATTCTCGTTTGCATTATTTGAGCTCAATCCAACCCAAACTCAAATCCTGACATGTCCTGCTCTTTTCTTCTTCCTCGGGCAAACCCAAACCCAAATTGATTCTCTTCAAACTCAAACCCAAATTGATTCTCTTCTTTCTTGAGCAAACTCAAACCCGACCCGCCGTCGCTCCCCTTGCGTAGTTGCATACTTGTTCTGGCCCGCATATGCTGCATCTCCTCTTGCCGCTCGCGTTGCTCCTCCCCGATTGTTTTTGTTTGATGGAACCGATCAGCAAATCCAACTCGACCACATCCAGAATTCAAACTTAGCTCAAACCAAGTACTCTCTTCTTTTTCTCTATAACTATATGTTTCTATTTGATAATCTCATAATATTTTTAAATTGGGATTTAGGGTTGCTACATAATGAGGATATATATATATATATATAATGAATTTTTCGATTTAATTTCCGATTAACCGATTAATCACTAATCGTGCCTAGACCGATTAGTTTCAAAAACCGATTTTGACTGCCTAGATGGTCGGACGGAAGACGATCTTCCGTCTGCCAACTTCTTTAGAATTTTTTTCCCAAAAATTACTAAAATTGCCATTCAAAAATTACGAAAATGCCATTAAAATAAAAAAAATCTCGGGCGGAAGAAGAACTTCCGTCCGATAACTTCTTCCAACTTTTTTACTAAATATTACTAAAATGCAATTGAAAAATTACGAAAATACCATTTTTATAAATTTTAAAAAAAATTCAATCGAAAGATGATCTTCCGTCGCACATCTTTTTAATATTAAAAAAAATTGGGATAGGCGGAGGAAGATCTTCCTGTCTTATTTATTTATTCTTTTCAATTGTGCAAATTTGGCACCAAGGATAGCAGTGCTCCTTCTTCATTTCTATTTGCCAAATGATAAATATGCATATTTTAGAGCAAACGATAGTGGATGCTCTTAGGAGCTTAATGCCTTAATCTGTCTAACTAACTTTAGAGGAGGTAAGGGAATTTACCGAGTTGGTTATATTGCCGTGTTAGGTGTTTTATTTGTGGCTTTCACAAAAAGAGAATAGCAAGGTAAGTCGTGTTCGTAAAATTTTAAGTACTAGGTTATAATTGCATAGTGAGCATTTATTGTGCAATCATTTTGTAGTCATTTCATCACGAGAATGTAACAAAATTTTCTTGGCAAACTATCAGGTATGAACTTTTTGTTGGTCAGCCACCATTTTATACTAATTCAGTGTATGCACTCATTCGGCACATTGTGAAGGTGAATATTTTCTGCTCAGGCATTTTAAATGAATAAGACAGTATGTATTTAAAATCATTTATTGTGCTGTACAACAGGATCCAGTGAAATACCCAGATGACATGAGTTCAAACTTCAAGAGCTTCTTGAAGGGTCTACTTAACAAGGTTATTGAATTTTTGTTCTTCCTTTTTTTAATTGTTACTATTTAAACCTGCCAATAGAACATTTACTGGAAGTTTCCACTGAATATTGCATTTTTTATGACAGATACCACAAAATAGATTGACTTGGCCAACATTGTTGGAGCACCCATTTGTCAAAGAAACTGCAGATGACCTAGATGCCAGGGTTAGTTACATCTAGACTGATTCTTAATTTTGGTTAGCACGTAAAAAGTATGAAAATTTTGTTTTAATAAAATATATAACAGGAACTACGCGCTGCAACTACTGCAGCTAGGGGATGCGATGCTGCCTGGAGAGGGGAAGAGTACCACCCTCCTATTCCTACAACTGAGTCCCCTGCTGCCAAAACTGACTGTATGATTCTTGACTTGTGCTTATCATTTATTTATCTGTGTACTGTGTAGTTTATTAAATTGTATAAACTATAATAGGTAAGAGCGTGTCTTCTTCTCCCGATAGTGGCATAAATCGAAACCTTACAAGTGAACCCCAAGCAGATTCTCCTCCAATTCTAGGCACTCAACAAGAAAAGGCTCCTGCCCCTCTTGTCTCAGCAGGCATTGTATCACCAGGTATCATACTGTTTGAAATATAGTTTGGGATCTATAGTCTGATCCATTTTGCTACACTGCCTCTTTCAATCTGCAATGCATGCTTTGAGAGAGTTCAAAGGTTCTATTTTTCCATATACCGTGTCATCATTGTAGGTCTGCTACATTAGTTAGCTATTATTAAGACAGATGTACTGGATGCAATTAAAAATTGATGTTAATTTTCTTGAGGATTCCGTATTCATTTTAAACATATTTTCATTCTCCATCTTTCTGTCTACATGCATTTTGTATTTATTTTACTTACAATTTGGCCTTTAGTTTAATAAGTAAGCCTTTGCCTATTAGATGACGGTTCTGATGGAATCAATTAAGCAATTTGTAGCAGTAGCCTTAAAAAGGCAACACTCAGTGTACCATATTTCTTTTTTGTTATGCTGTCCATAGTTGACATTTTAGTATGGTTGTATGATGATCTCTTTACTGTTCGATAATGGATTCATTATTTATCTATTTTAAAAACAAAAATCTCATGAAATAAACATGATATAAAATGCTGGAAGAAATATACATGATCTTTCAATACAAGGTAAAAGTGCTATACTTAAAAAAAATTGAATGCACAGAGTGAAAGTGTTATACATATATGAGTAAATATTGTGTTTGCTACTTAGCTAGAAGATGTTGAAATATTGTCAGTGCCTGTTACTACTTGCATGTTGAAGACATCATTTTACACGTGCTCCTTTTGCGTAGTTGGTGACCTATGTTGCACGAACACTTCTATTCGGTAACCATATCGTGTTGTACACGTGTCAGACACTTGAATCTGACATGACACTTGATGTTTTAGGATGGTTTGCATTGTGTCCGTGTTGGCATGTCCATGTCTGTACTTCTTAGATGGTGACACATGGTAGCATGTCTTAACAAGTTACCATTTTAGCTTTTTAGAGCATTTGTAGTCGTTGGCTATTTCCCCAAATTTTGCAAAATTTGGGAAAAAAAGTCGCGCAAACGTTGGCTAAATACCCAAATTTTGGGTTGGAGAGGAACAATGCTCGGTTATATTTGAGAAGAAATGGGATTTGCAAATTATAGCTAACGAAAGATCATCTTTTGTCCGATAAAAAAAGTTATCGGATGAAAGATGATCTTTCGCCTCTTCTAAATTTTTTTTAATAAATCTATCAGACAAGAAATTATTTCCCGTCCGATCAATTTTGAAAAAAAATGTTCGGACGGGATCATTTCCCGTCCGTGGCTATTTCTAAATTTTAAAAAAACCTCGGACGGTAGAAAAAATTCTACAAAATAGGCCTATAAAAATTATTATGTGTATACATTAGGTTTTAATTTAGATTTAATTAAGATTTAAGATTATTTACGATTTAATTACGATTAATTAAGATCCTTAATCCAAAAAAATTCTCGGGCGGCAAATGATCTCCCGTCCGTTGCTTATTAAATTTAAAAAAAAAATTAACACGACGAAAAATCATCTTTCGTCCGAGATTTTTTATATATAAAAAAAGTCAAATTTTAGCTTCAAACGACTACAACTATAATCCAAAATTTCTATTTCCAAAGGCCAAATACCCAAATTTTAGCATCAAACGACTACAGATGCTCTTACACTACTCAGTCAGGATGTTTGGTATCTTCCCCCTGTTTATGGTAGATTAATCTTGATTAGCAATTCAGCATCTATCTAATTTCATAATGTAACCATTATTCTGTCAGAGAAGCTAATATAAGTGAACATATGGGTTGTCATATTATTTTGCTAGTAAATATTGCTACATTTTGCCATATGTAATAGGATGTGTCTGCTTTCAGAGTGCCAAGCTTTGGACAAGCTAGAAAAAAGCTCACGGACAGTCAAAGGTGCAAACTTTATTGGTCAGGATAATGAAGCACTTTCTGCTATTTTGCTCCCCTTGAAAACCTGGTCCAAGGGATCCCCTGATTCTTTGAGGTAAGCCTGTGACTCAACATGTCTGCATTCTGTACAGTAGTATGACTACGAGTGGAAATCATGGTGAATACTGGTAAAAAGAATATTGTGCTGGATGCTCTGCAAATTCAGAATGTTATTTTTAGTAACTGACAATTGCTTAGTCAATTAGCAATTAAAATTGAAAAAAAAAACTGCTAGTAGAAGTTTTCATATGCTGCATAGACATCTTTTACCAAGATGTAGTAGATTCAACGGCTTGTCTCTGTTTGTCCTTTCTCTGGTCTTTTTATAATTATCTAACTTGCAAATTCCTTCCTTGAACTCATGTACCTAACATGTTTAACTCAACTGCAGCAATAAGAAAAATACGTTAGTGAAATTTGCTGAGTGGGTTGGGCCTCATTCCTACTGGTACTAGGAGTACATACATCAAAAGAAACGTTGACCCTACTCAAGATTATGAAAAACAAAATTGCTTTGGTACACGAAACAAAAATGGGAATGTAAAGCACTACATGTGTGAAAATTTAGTACGGGAGGGATAGGTTTGTTCAGGTCACTTAATCTGAATGGAACAAGTTTAGCTGGAAAATATGATGATTTTTCTTGAGTTGGAAAGGAGTTGTGCATATAGATTAGTATATAATGCATATAAATCATGAGAATTTGATAATATAAAATGTGATCAATCTTCCTCATGTTTAGGGATCAATAAACTTTGGTTACATGTAGTGTATATCTTCAAAATAAATTCATTATTGTTCAAGGTTTTTAATCTCGGATTTCGGATTCGTTTCGGCAAGGGGTGTTTCGTCTCAGATCGAAGATATCGGAGATCTTGGGGAAATGTGATTATCTCGGATGTTCATTTCGGATACTCAATAAATATTTTTTTTGTTACTAAACAAGATAATATATGTTGTACATGTCATTTACTCCCTCCGTTTCAAAATATAAGTCATTCTAGGTTTATACACGTCTATTAAGAAAAAAAACTTAGGAATGCAAAAAAGTAATAATATTCTTGGTTTTTGAAGCTCATAAATGACCTATCAATTGTAAAATGTCAAATTTGCCCTCTATAATTTTATTATTACACCTTTTATAAAAAAGATAAGGGTAAAATTAAAATTCTCATAAAAAAGTACTTGATGGACATTTAAGAATGACAAGACATTTGCCTTGAAAACCTTAAGTGACTTATATTTTGAAACAAAAAAAAGACTAGAATGACTTATATTTTGAAACAGAGGTTGTATCATATAAAATATTGTATAATATAATTAATGACATGAATCAGTCACAATAAATATTTGCAGAATTTAACAAAAATATAAAAGAGAATGTAATGTAAGTTAGAAAAAAATTAATAGACTTACTTGACTTTGCATATATACACAAACAATAGAGAGACGGAATCCTCACATTATCTTAGCTTAAGGTCCTATACTGAAAGACTTGTCTGCAAAAAGTAAATTAAAAATCCTCAATATTTCGGCCAAAGTTTCGGCTGATACGACCGAAATTTAAAATAGTGATATTGATTAAAAAATTAAAATAATCAAAACCAATGCAACAGAAATCACAAATATACACTATTGATTTGTTGTCCAAGAGTTCACAATTCAGACTGTTCCAAATTGATATTGTTCCATGTAACGGAACATGTTTTCCAATTTGAATGCAATAACAATTGCATTGCAAAGAACAAACCCCAAATTTAGGTTTTATTCATATTTATAATTTTAAATGCATATCCGATTCATTGTACTTGGATTACCTTAAGCTATTAGAGCCTGACTTATTTTATCTGATCTTTACAGAAATTTGAATATTGACTATGTAAATCAGTCATTCAGAATTCTCACGAATTTAATAGCAGCTGGAGCCCATCAAGCTTGCACAGCATTAGATGACATGATATGTGTGCTGCTTGAATTTACAGCTGCTATTGTGAGACTGCAGCTTACTGATGCACAGGGTTTGGTGGCAAAGGTACTTCCTAAATATTTTATACATCGTTTGGACTCTATTGGGACTTGGAGAAGTTCGTGTTGTTAGACACCTTAATACCCTCTAGAGATTGTGTTTACAATAGACTTCCAGTTTTAGGGCTTTGTTGGCAATGCATATTATATTCATATGTACTTATTTTGCAGAGTCTTTCAATCTTAAGGAAACTACTGGATTGTGGGGGATGTGGAATTGGTAGTTCTTATAGAAGACATTGGATTGAACTCAAAGAGCTCTACTCGCAGGTAATTTCTTTGCTGCGTCTGCAAGGATGTTCAAGTGATGCTTTCAAAATTTAACAGCTACAGCTTAACTCCTCTATATGCAGATTTTGATCTTGGCGAAGGATGGAAGGCTCTTCTATGAAGCTACTGCATGCATTGCTGTCATGTTATCTCGTGTTGTTTTGGGACTAAAATCTTCCATGTCAAATGCGGGTTCTGAGAAGATTTCTGTCTCCTCAGAGGCTGAAGATACTATTGTTCAGATAGTTGATCATGCTAGAACATCTGGAATAGTGGAAATAATGAGCCAGTGTTTGAAAGTTTCAGGGTCAAGTATCATTTCAGGGTCTACAAATATGGTTCCAGCTGCATGTGAAGCTTGCAAGTCTATATGGTATTATATTGAAGCACTGGAGATCTTATCAGTCAAAGGACAGAAGCAAATGTTTCCACTGAACTTTTCGAGATACCGGTCTGATCTAAGGGTCCATAACCAAAGTCTATTAAGTGATACAGAAGCACTTACAACCATAGATGTAGTTGGAAAATCATTCCTTGGATCAAGAGAGGTGCAGACTGCCATTTATTATTGTTTTCATAATGGTCTAGAGTCTGCTCTTCTTGCTGGGCTTCAGGTGCTTCACTTTGCAACAATTTTCTTGATTTTTATATACCCTCATGCCGTGTTTTAATTTTTTGTTTTCTTTCTTCCTTTCTATTATTTTAATGTCTGACTGTAACATAATACAAATAGTTATTTTTTTATAGATAAAACCTTCAGGTTAAAAACCCTGGACGTTCCACTAATAAGTACATAATGAAACAACCTCAAGAAAAGGGAAACAAGCGATTTGATGCAATCTAACAAGGGTGACCCCTCAAAATTCGCTCGAGGCTTGCGCCTTAAGCAAAATGCACATAGGCTTGCGCTTGGACGCGCCTTAGCAAAGGCTCGAGGCTTGCGCCTTAAGCAAAATGCGCTCCCGAACATAACAGACCCGATCCGACCTGATCTGTCTTCACAACTTGACCCATCTTCAACCCTTTTCTTATCCCGTAACTTCCCCAATTCTCTCTCATCCCCAATTCCAAACTCTAACCTCAATTTCTACTTTCCTAACTCCTCAATTTGCACTCATCCTCATCAATCTTCTCCCCCTCTCAACAACATCGGCGGCGACAGCGAAGCAGCTCTGCGGCGGCACGACAACATACAACAGATCAACGGCTATAACGGAAGTAGATCAGCTGTGCCGGTGGCCTTTTTACTCAGTCTCCAGACTCTCCAATCCTATTATGGTTTCTTTCTGTTCTAATTTTACACTTTTTATGGTTTCTTTCTTGGGTTTTCGGCTTTGCTTATGATGTTTTTGCAAGTTACTTTGAGACGAAATTGTGAAACTAGTTCATTTCATAATTCACTATAATCATGAAACCATGCCTTATTCAAAAAATTGCATCATATTTCAGTGTAGAGCATGACCAAATTTTATGGTTGGCTAACTTTATGTTATTGTTATAATATTTCAAAATATCTTACCATTTACTAATACTGGAATACTGTAATATTGTATGCTCATTACTGCAATATTTAATTTGATACTATTGTAACTTTACTGTGTGCTCATTACTTGTATGCTCATTACTGTAATACTGTGATATTGTATGATGTATGATAAGTATCCTCATTACTGTAATACTGTATGCTTATTACTATATGAAACTATGAATTCAAGGTTAACATGATATTATTGTAATTTTATAGAGGGACACATTGTATCACTTTTTCTTAAACTATGAATTCAAGGTTAACATGATATTATTGTAATTTTATAGAGGGACACATTGTATCACTTTTTCTTTGGGACAAGAAACACATTGTAGTTATACATTACAGAGGAACACATTGTAGTTTTACAAAAATGATAACTTACACAGTCATCTTGGTCATTGTATGATATATTTTGTTGCTATGATATTATCTTGTTTATATAATCTTATTTATAATTTAAAAAACCCCAAAAGTAATGATGTGCCTCGGTTAAGTGAGGCTCACACCTCAAATTGCGCTTTGCGCCTCAGGCTTTTTATGGGGTAGAAAAATTGCATTACGCCTTACGCCTTCAACTACACTGCTTGGCTACACCAAAATCAACCTGACTTGGTGCTCTAGCTTCCTTGCTTGTGTAGAGAAACTCCGATAGTGCTTAGCACTAGCCCAAGACCGTAATACTCGAGAAACCCGAGTGAAACCAAGAGAAGAAACCCTCTAAGTATGAAGAATGATATGGAAGAATACTTAGAAAAGAGAGAATTAGAGAACTTATGAAGAACACTCTTTCTTTAACTTGCTTTTTATTTATTTGTTCAACTTGTTTACAAATGGGAGAGGAAGGAGCTATTTATAGGCTCCAAGAGTACAAAATATCTTTCTAGAACTCTCTACCATAATATCTAGATTTTATGTCTTACAATTCCTAGAATTTTCTACACAATCTTTAGATAATTATTTTATAGAATTCTCTAGAACATCTAGAGGAGGTGATAATGTTTTATGATGTTTCTAGAGACTCTCTAGAACTTGGGCTTAATTTTGGGTTTGGATTATGAACCCATAATTAATCCTAACTCAAAATCAAGTTTAATTTCAATACTCCCCCTTAAACTTGATTTTGTCAACCATACCGAGCTTCGAGCGAAGTAACTCGAATTTACTTTTTGGTAATGACTTGGTGAAGATATCTGCAACGTTGTCATCGCTTCGAACTTCCAAAGCTTCAATTGTTCCATCAAGCACCTTCTCCCTTATGAAGTGATGCTCTAACTCGATATGTTTCGTCCTTGCATGAAACACCGGATTATTAGCCAACTTGATAGCACTTTGATTATCTCCATAAATTTCAACCGGCTTATTGATTGGCTCGAACAAATCTTCAAGGAGTCTTCGAAGCCATATACACTCTTGAGCTGCGAGTGTTGACGCTTTATACTCTGCTTCAGTGGTAGACAATGACACCGTTGCTTGCTTCTTGCTGCACCATGAAACACTTGTGTCTCCACATAAGAACACATAGCCTGAAGTTGATCTTCGATCATCAAGATCTCCACCAAAGTCAGCATCTGTGAAGCCATGAAGAGAGGTCTTGGCATTGTACTTATACACCAAACCCATGCCAAGAGTTGTCTTCACATACTTCAAGATCTTCTTTGCCGCTTCTAAATGTGGTTTCCTTGGTTCTTGCATAAAACGGCTTATGAGACCTACCGCGAAGGCAATGTCAGGTCTTGTAATGGTTAAATATAGAAGACTTCCCACAAGAGAGCGGTAAGGTCGAGGATCGGGTAGCAAGGACCCTTCATCGCGCTTAAGCCTTATGTTCACATCCATCGGAGTAGTACGTGTCTTTCCTTCGTGTACCCTGAACTTCTCAACAATCCTTCTTGCATAGCTTTGTTGACCGATGAAGATTCCATCCTTTACCCTTTCAACCTCCAAACCAAGAAAGTTATTCAACTCACCTAACTTCTTCATCTCAAACCTCACCGACATATCCTCTTGTAGACGAGCAATTTCAGCATCATCGTTCCCGGTGATTATCATATCATCCACGTAAAGAAGAACTACCACGTGGACTCCTCCATTCTTCTTGAAGAATAGACTTGGATCCGAATTTGATGGTACATAACCGCAAAACTGAAGGAATTGAGCAAGTTTTCCATACCATGCTCGAGGAGCTTGTTTTAACCCGTACAAGGCCTTCTTAAGCTTACACACATAATCAGGATGCTCTCGTGATTTGAAACCAAGTGGTTGCTCCATGAAGATACTCTTATCAAGCTCACCGTATAGAAACGCATTCTTCACATCTAGTTGCCATAACTTCCAACCAAAGCTTGCGGCTAAAGATAGAAGTAAACGTACCGTAGTCATCTTAGCCACAGGACTAAAAGTCTCATCATAATCTTCTCCATACTTCTGAGAGAACCCTCGAGCAACCAATCTTGCTTTAAATCTATCAATGCTTCCATCCGCTTTCCGCTTAATTCGATACACCCATTTACATGAAACGGGTTGAACATCCTTGGTTTTCGGAACCAAATCCCAAGTTTCATTCTTTATAAGGGCATTCATCTCCTCTTCCATTGCGGTCTCCCACTCTTGAACACCTTTAGCTTCATCATAAGATGATGGCTCTTCTTCATCTAATGGAGCGGCAAAGTAACATGAGTAAGTAGTGACAAACCTTTCATCTCTGAACCGAGCAGGCTTAACAATGTTCCTTTTAGGCCTTTGATTAGCCATAGAACCATGATCTTCATCATCATCTTCCTCTTGATTAGTGCTCCCTCTTTCACCTTGCGTCTCTTTTTCGAGACTTCCGCTCTCACTTGGCATTTGAGGAACTGGTTCATCAACCTTGAAGGAATCTCCACTTTCTTGTTCGACCAAGACTTGAGGTTGTCCATAATATGAGGAAACTTCGTCAAAGACAACATCACGAGACACGACGTACCTATGTGTCTCAGGATCCATGCACCTCCACCCTTTTCTTTGTTCATCATAACCGACAAATATGCATTTCTTCGCCTTTGCCTCCAACTTTGTTCTCTGAGAGTCGAACACATGGACGTAGCAGATTGATCCAAATATCCTGAGATGTTTCACCGTTGGCTTCTTCCCATGAACCATCTCATAAGGAGACTTCATGTTATTCGGACTTAGTGGCATTCGATTGATAACATAGGCTGCACATCTCATGCCTTCCGCCCATAAGGCCTTAGGCAAATTCTTGCCATGTAACCAACTTCTACACGTCTCGCTTAGATGTCTGATCTTCCTTTCCACTACTCCATTTTGTTGAGGTGTATATGGACATGAAAATTCTCTCTTGATACCATGCTTTTTGCAAAAAAAGAGAAACTCCTTTGACATGAACTCCCCTCCATTATCAGTCCTTAGGGTCTTGATCTTCTGACCCAACTCTCCTTCCACGGTAACTTTGAATTCTTGAAACTTCAAAAATACTTCTGATTTTTCCTTTACAAAGTATACCCAAGTGTACCGTGAAAAATCATCAACAAACAGCAGCATGTAGCGAAACCCGGAATAGGAGGATGTTCTCGTTGGACCCATCAAATCACTATGGATCCTCTCCAACGGAGCATTGCATCGTGATGTAGAATTGTCAAATGGAAGCCTATGTGATTTTCCATATTGACATCCTTCACAAAGTTTCCCTTCATCTTGAATCTTCAACCTTGGGAGCCCATTAACCAAATCCTTGTTTACCATAACTTTGAGTTTAGTCATATTTATATGACCAAGTCTAGCATGCCATATAAAGACATTATCATTGGTGCTCATCTTCTCAACATATGAGTTGGAGGCCGATAAAACATATAGATCTTTAACTCGTGCTCCGGTGTGAACCACATCCGCCTTTAACTCTTTAATATTCTTTAAGAATTTGACGTCACTTGGGCCAAATAAAACGTAGTTACCTGAGTCCACCGCATTTACCACAGAGAGAAGATTCTTCCTTACTCCAGGAACATGATATACATTCTTGAGAGTTATTGGGCTTCCATCATCTCCTTTAATGACAACAGTTCCTTCCTTCTCAACGCGGTGGATTGAATTATCCGCTGTAATGATGGCTTCTTTTCCGTCATGGCGCTGAAGACTGGAAAATAACTTCTCGTCTCCGGTAATATGATGGCTACAACCAGAATCTACAATCCAATCATTTTCTAGATTTTTGGTTGTAGTGGTACCTGAAGATGCAGCCTCCACCGTGAAACATTTTCCCCATGCTTCGTCTTCAGTGTGGCCCTTTGATTCCGCCATATTTGTTTCTTTCAACTTCACTCGGCAATCCTTTTTGAAGTGCCCAAGTTTCCCACACCGGTAGCACTTGAATCGCTTCTTGTCTCCCATAGAAGATCTTTCTCGTTCATCATTATTTTTTGTATCACTATCCTTGAACTTGGCTCTAAAACTTTGTTGCCTCCGAGCTACAAACGCGCTCCCCGAGTCATCATTGACTTTAACTCCCGCCATTTGCATGGCTAGTGATTCTTGCGAAGCTAGTAGATTTTCGAACTCCTCCATGGAAGGTTGTGTAGCCCATCCTTGAACTGAAGTAACAAACGGTGTATATTCGGGTCGTAAACCACGAATAATAGACCGCTTCATCCGAGCTTCTGAAATCGACTCCTCCGGATTAAGAGTATTAATCTCTGAGCAAAGGTTTTTTACCTTGATAAAGAACTCTGAGATTGAAGACTCCCCCTGCTTCGCATTCGCCAGCTCATTCTCTAATAGTTGTAACCGAGCCTCATTCTTCTTGTTGAACAATTGATCTAGCGCCTTCCATATGGAACTTGCGGATGTGCACCTTGAGACATGCTCAAATACTCCCGAGGATATTGACCTCTTCAAAGCAAACTCCGCCTTGGCATTCTTCCGTATCCACTCCTTTGTCGCTTCCGCTGTTGCAGCATCTCCCCTTGGTGGTGTTGTGCTACTACCGCCGACGACATCCCATAAGTCCTCACTAACCAAGTATGACTCCATACATGACTTCCATAACCGGTAGTTAGATTGGTTTAAGATCTCCATTCCCAATCCAACGACACGACCCATTGATTCCATACTTAGAATAAACCGAGCTCTCTTAAACCCCGATCTTGATGAGCACAAGATTAGAATGGCTCTGATACCATGTAGAGAAACTCCGATAGTGCTTAGCACTAGCCCAAGACCGTAATACTCGAGAAACCCGAGTGAAACCAAGAGAAGAAACCCTCTAAGTATGAAGAATGATATGGAAGAATACTTAGAAAAGAGAGAATTAGAGAACTTATGAAGAACACTCTTTCTTTAACTTGCTTTTTATTTATTTGTTCAACTTGTTTACAAATGGGAGAGGAAGGAGCTATTTATAGGCTCCAAGAGTACAAAATATCTTTCTAGAACTCTCTACCATAATATCTAGATTTTATGTCTTACAATTCCTAGAATTTTCTACACAATCTTTAGATAATTATTTTATAGAATTCTCTAGAACATCTAGAGGAGGTGATAATGTTTTATGATGTTTCTAGAGACTCTCTAGAACTTGGGCTTAATTTTGGGTTTGGATTATGAACCCATAATTAATCCTAACTCAAAATCAAGTTTAATTTCAATAGCTTGCACCAACAATGATCAAATAACCCCCGACTTGGTGCCCATGTTGTCCTTGGTTGCACCAAATCAGTTTTCTCCGATTTAGTTCCCGAGCCACTTGGCTACATCAACATCGACCGACTAATAATTATCCCTGGTGAATATCCAATTTACAGCTTGAAATGCTCCCATTGTCTATATATTTCGACTCCTTAAGTTTAAAAACATCGTTCTCTGGCACTAGAATTTGTTCGTCTGTGGATGGTTGGATATATTACAAATTACAATAAGAGGTCTGTTTTAGTAATTCAGAATTTTAGTCTAGTTTAGTCTTTTGAATTTGTAAAAGATGTTGATCCTTTTTATAACTCTCTGGAAGCATTTATTTTCAGCTTATATCAAGGATGTGCTTATCAAGCATTAATATTTCTGACATCCTTTGTGGCGTGTCTAATTCTCCAAGTGGTGATAAAGTAGATGTTGGTGGGGATGGAACAATAGTTTCAGATATTTTCTCAATATTGGCTCTATGTGCTCCATATTTATCCAAGGAATCAGGAGAAGCACACAACCCGAAGTGTAAATTGTCCAATCCTCATGCCCTTGTTCTACATGGTTGCCTTGCATTGGCTACTGTTGCTTATTGTTTAAAGTCAACTGGAAATTACTCGGTGACACATATACTTACTAATTCTCAGAAAAAGCAGCGGACTAGAGTTTCCGTGCTTGCCCACCTCTCTTCTTCGGATGATAGAGTGGCAAATTCCATTCAACCACACTCTGCATCAGCAATGTTGGCTTTATCACTAGTATCCGCGGAAGGATCGGGGAGATCCTCAGTTTCTGAAATTGCCTTGTCTGTGTTTCCTCCCATGGCAACACTTCGTTCCCTCCTCAAGCTTTGGTTATCTGAAGAACATGAATCAGTTAGTAATTTTACAGGGATGCACTTGAACTGGCACGGTCTTAGGGATGGGTGTATTGGGTTGCTGGAAGCTAGGTTAAAGTGGGGAGGACCTTTAGCAACTGAACAAGCATGTTCAAATGGTATTCCGCAGCTTCTCATTTATATTTTGTCTGATGGGTTTAAAAAAGAGACATCAGAAGCAAATGATACAACTCAATGCCCAGTAGGGTTATCACCAGTGGGAGTAGTGTGGACTCTTTCTTCCTTATCTTATTGCCTTTCTGGTGGGGTTTTCCGTGAGGTTTTGCTTAGGAAAGAACACATGAAGCTCGTAGTAGACTTGATATCTGATGCACACCTCAATACATTGAGAAATTGGAGAGGGATAGGTGGTGGAAACAATGGGATAGTAGATCTAATAAATGCAGTGGTTGATCTTTTGGCATTTCCTTTTGTTGCCATACAAAGCTCCCCTAATATGCCTCCAGCATCTGCATCTATTAGTAGCGGCCTACTTCTGAACATTGGGTCACCTGGTGGGAGAATTGGCATGGAAAATAAGGAAGTTGTCAAAGCAGTCGAAGCTAACATGCTTCAATACGTTCAAGTTATTCTGGAGGTAATATCCTGTAAACCTTTTCTGTTTACTATTCCATAATGATTTTATAACTTGTAACTACATGTTATTTCCAGGTAGGGTTTGCTGGACGCATCCTTAAGTGCTTTGATATCATTGATTTAAATGATATGGTGAGACCCATGGCTCTTGTTGCCAAAATGGTGGGGTATCGGCCTCTGGCATCCCATCTTCTTAGAGAAGGTCTACTAAATCCAAGCAGGGTGAGAAGACTGCTCGGAGGTTCTACTCCAAAAGATGCTGTGCTTGACTTTCTTATGATAGTTTCTGATCTTGCTCGAATGTCAAAGGTTCAACTTTAATCTGTCTCATTTTTTTCTTTCTTCAAAGAGAAATTTTGCATTTTGTTACAATTTCCAGTTGTATAAGTATATAGTCGATAGACAGGGGCATCGGATGATAGGTGAGGCAATTTTCTTAGGCTATAGAAAATTGTTTGAGGGTGATTGATTTGACGCACAGGGTCTTCTGCTCTGCTTTCAATAACTTTGATACTGATATTTGGATGTGCAGGATTTTTATGAACCCATTTATAAAGCAGGTTTGTTAGATTTCCTGAAAGGTTTTCTCAGCAGTGAAGATGCTGATCTGCGTTCGAAGGCTTGCAGTGTCATTGGAAACATGTGCCGACACAGCCCCTACTTTTACAGCTCACTTGTAAGTTTGGCTACTTAAACAGTCGTGTTTGTGCATGAGTATGCACTAGTAGAAATTCACGCTCGAATTATAACTGTCTTCTTTCAGGCAACACATAAGATCATCGATCACCTAATTGACAGATGTGCTGATCCAGATAAACGCACTAGGAAGTTTGCATGTTTTGCTGTAAGATTCTGTCAATTTTCTATCAGTTCTAGGTTGCATTTTTCTTTTTCTTTTTTAAGATGAGTATTGTTTGCTCCTTTTTGTCTGGTTTAGATTGTGTTGGCTGTTATTCAGTTTTACTGCATATATAAAAGTAACGCAAATGAGAAGATACAAGGAAATATATGTTCACATGGAATTTGATTGTTAATTGACTTTACCTCTCTTGCTAGCACCGTAATGATATGACAAAGTGAATAACTATTTGACCTCATATGCTTTAAATTCTTATTCTTGGGATTGTACTTTTTAGAATATGAATGTAGGTAATTCCATTTAGCCCTTTTAAGAGCATCTGTAGTCATTAAGACTCAAAATTTCCATATTTGGGTTTTAGAAATAGGAATTTTGAGTATGGCTTGTAGTCGTTGAACTCAAAATTTGAACGAATGGTGGATGTTCTTTTTTTTCTTCAATCTCAGCCATTGATAATTTCAAAATTTTTTTTTGGATCCAACACATTTGTAAAATAAAATATAATTGTATGCATAGGAACACATAACAATTCCTATAGAACGGTTCCATCTCAGCCCTTGATCAAAAAAATCAAACCATTCTCAAATTTGATTTTTATCTATACAGAATTCTATCGGCCCTATTCCATAGGGAAAAAATCCATAAATGTGGGGCAAAAATGAACGGACGCAAGAAGGTCTTCGTCCGTACTGGGAAATAAATTTTTTTTTGGGAATTTCTTCCGACGCAAAATCATATTGCATCCTTTCTCGGAAGAATTTTTTTTTAAAATTTTTTTTGTCAAGATGATCTTGCGTCCGACGATTTTTTTAAAAAAAAATTCGATCGAATGCAAGATCATTTTGCATGCGATACCCCCATTTTTTAAAATTTATTTGATCAAACGTAATATCATCTTGCGTCTGTTTTTTTATTTATTTATAGAACGGACGCAAGATGATCTTTCAATTTCTATATTTGGGAATTTCTTATATCTTCTGTCAAATATAGACGGCGACTGTTCATTTTTTTCCCAAATTTGGAAATACAGGGAACGACTAAAGCGTCTCGTTCCCTATATTTTCCAATTTTGGAAATATAGGGAATGACTACAGTAAAGAAGAAGAGAGATTGTAAATAACTTGATTGATTTGTTATTAGTATGTGGTAGTATATATATACAACTTACCAGATCTGATATTGGAGTAAATCAAGCTAACAAATTCCTACTGATTCTCCACTAATCAAGCTATCAACAGACTTACCAAAACTGAATATATATTCCTACTGATTCTCCACTAATCAAGCTATCAACAGACTTACCAAAACTAAATATATATTCCTACTGATTCTCCACTAATCAAGCTATCAACAGATTTACCAAAACTGAATATATTCCTACTGATTCTCCACTAATCAAGCTGTCAATCTGATTCTCCACTAATCAAGCTGTCAATCTAATTATTATTGTTGATATCCTCCCGCAAGTTGTATAATCTGGAAGAGAGATGCAACTTGGACAGTAAGGACTCGAACCGAGGACGAAGCAGTGGTTTTGTTAGAATATCAGCAAGCTGATCATCAGTAGACACAAAAGACACTCGAAACCTGCCATGTTGGACATTTTCTCGGACAAAGTGATAGGCTAAGGCAATGTGTTTCATCCGAGAGTGGAAAACAGGATTAGCACTTAGATTTGTGGCACCGAGATTGTCGCAATATATAACCGGATTGGTAGTGGGTGTGTGACCAAGTTCTGTAAACAAGGAAAGGACCCATAGTAGCTCACTAGCCGTGTCAGCTAAGGCTTTGTACTCTGCTTCTGTTGATGATCGAGCAACAGATCGTTGTTTTCGGGAGCTCCAAGAGATGGGAGTGCTGCCGAGATACAACAAATAACCAGTTGTTGAAATATAATCATCCTTGTCGCCCGCCCAATCCGCATCCGAGTAGGCATAAAAATTCAGCGGAGCAGTTGCCGAAATGAATACTCCTTTGTCACAAGAGCCCGCCAAATATCGGAGCACTCTTTTGAGTGCAGACCAATGCGTCGTTCGTGGGTTCTGCATGAACTGTGCAAGTTTGTTGGTGCTGAAAGCAATATCTGGGCGAGTAAGACTCAAATATTGGAGACTTCCAACGAGTGCTCGGTACTCAGTTGGGGAAGGCAGGAGGTAACCTGAATCCTTGAGTAATGGAACACTAGTAGACAAGGGAGTGGATGCCGGTTTCGTATCTGCCATGCCAGATTTATGTAGCAGATCAGTGATATATTTTCTTTGTGAAAGAAACATACCTGTAGCGGAAGGAATTACTTCAACACCCAAGAAATAGCTAAGACAACCAAGGTCTTTTAATGAAAAACGAGCAGCGAGTGTGGCAATGAGTTTAGACAACTCGGCAGAGGAGCTCCCAGTGACAATTATATCGTCAACATACACTAATAAGTACAGTGTAACACTCAGTTTTTGGTAGATGAAGAGAGAAGCATCTGCAGTTGAATTTACGAAGCCAAGAGAGAGCAGGAATACTCGGAGCTCCGTGTACCAGGCGCGGGGTGCCTGCTTTAGTCCATAGAGTGCCTTTTTGAGGCGACAGACATGATCCGGGAAGTCTTTGTTGACGAAACCAGGTGGCTGTATCATGAAGACTTCCTCCTTGAGTGTCCCCTGAAGGAACGCATTGTTGATATCAAGCTGACGTATGGACCAACCCTGGCGAACTGCAAGTGTTAGGACGACTCGAATGGTTACCGGTTTAACAACTGGGCTGAATGTTTCCGTATAGTCCCAACCAGGGCGTTGGTGAAACCCTTTGGCAACTAACCGAGCCTTGTAACGATCAATCGATCCATCCGAATTCCGTTTGATTCTGAATACCCATTTACAGCCAACCAAATTCTGAGCAGAGGACCGACTAACAAGATCCCAAGTGTTGTTGCGGTGTAAGGCATCAAATTCATCTTGCATGGCTGAGCGCCAATCAGGGCCGCGAAGAGCCTGGGTGATGGTGCTGGGTTCGATGGGAGAGGAGTGTCGGACATGGAGGTTGAGCTTGTTGATGGGTTTGACGATGTTGTTTTGAGACCGGGTGATGATCCCACCGCCATTGGGTTTCTGTCTCTTGACAACGGGTTGGGTTGGTGGGGCAGGAAGTTGTGGAAATGGTTGGGAGATTGAACTGGAGGATTGAGTGGTGTGGGTGGGTTCGTTTGAGGGTGATGATGGAGCCGGATTTGGTGGGTGGGTGATGGAAGGAGAGGGAGTGGCAGCGGATAAGTCTTCAGGTGTGTTTAGAGTGGTACTCACTGTGGGTTGGTCTATGGGCTGTAAAATGGAGAGTTGGAGTGGGCCTGTTTGTTGCTCTACACTTGAATTGGATTGAGCCACTAGAGAGCTGAACGGGAATTCAGATTCTACGAACTTCACATGGCGAGAAGTGTAAATCCTTCCTGTTTTGGGGTCGAGACACAAATACGCATGTTGATCAGCCAAGTAACCTACAAAAACACACATAGCAGACTTTGGTGCAAGTTTATGATCAGCATATGGTTTAATCCAGGGAAAACACAAACATCCAAAACATTTTAACTTATGATAATCCGGGCTAATGTTGAGCAATTTGGAATAGGGTGATTCATACCCAAGAATTGGAGTTGGGAGGCGATTTATGAGGTAGGCTGCGGTGCTCATGGCGTGAGGCCAATAGGTTAGGGGCAATCCCGAGTGATGGAGGAGAGAGAGACCGGTTTCGGCGATGTGACGATTCCGGCGTTCTGAAATTCCGTTGTGCTCGGGTGTATGAGGTGGGGTGGTGTGATGACTTATACCATAGTTGCTTAAAAAAGGAACGAAGACCAATATATTCGCCACCATTATCTGTGTATAAGATTTTTATTTTGTGGTGGTAGAAATTTTCAATAAGTGATTTAAATTTTGGGAATATGGTTTGCACATCAGATTTGTGTTTCATTGGATAGAGCCAGATATAGCGAGTAAAATGATCAACAAACATGCAATAGTAACGAAGACCATCAATGGATAAAATGGGAGAAGTCCATACATCCGAAAAAATTATTTCCAATGGATAAGAAGATTTTAGAGTGGATTCATGAAAAGGAAGCTTGTGACATTTGGTAATTTGGCATGAGTTGCAATCTGATTGCTGGAATTTATTTGAGCCCAAAGAAAAATGCTGTTGAATGAATTTGAAGATTGAAGATGAAGGATGCCCAAGCCTATGGTGCCATGATGCAGAGGATTCCGTGTGGACGGTGTGGACGGACGGTGAGGTAGCGGGCCAGAGATAAAGTCCATCCACACATGGGCCTTTATGGGTTGTTTGGTCCGTCTGCAAGTTCTTTACATAAAAAGAGTTTGGCAGGAAAACAACAGCAGAGTTAGTTTGTTTGGTAAGTTTAGAGACAGAGATGATATTTTGTTTCATGGAAGGAACACACAAGGCATTAGACAAGGATAAATCATTAAGTAAAAATGTTCCAGAATGAGAGATGTTTGAACCTGAACCGTTACCCATAAACAACGAGTCGGGGCCAGTGTACGGGTGATGAAGCGCCAGGTTTGCAAGATCATTGGTGATGTGATGCGTTGCTCCACTGTCAACCAAAAAACCAGTCTGAGATGGGCCAGCAGCTGCAGTATTGGCCCGAGCTTGTCCAGTGTAAGCCGGAGGATCCCGAGGGGGAGGCGGGATACCTGGGTGTTGCTGTCTGAAGGTGTGGCACTGAGATAGAACATGCCCTTTGACATTGCACCACTGACATCGGCCTAGAAACGGTTTTGGAGGGTTGCGGTAGCCAGTGCGCTGATTAGACTGTGCAGAGAATTGCCCTGACCGAGACCTGTTGTTGGAGTTAGGCCGAGCCTGAGCACTCAAGGCTGTAATTGGAGCAGGATTCTGTCTCTGAGCAGCAACGATGGAGAGTTCCTGGATGAGAAGCTTCTCGAGGAGGTCATCAAAGGTGATTGGGATGTCCTTTGCATTCACGCCGTCAATGACGGCTCTGTCGCCGTCGTCGAGACCGCGCAAGACATGGTCAGTCATGTCTTCAACAGAGACAGGAGATCCAAGTGATGCAAGAAGATCTGCTGTTTGCTTCAGGGAATGCATATAGGTTGTGATGGATTGTGTACCTTTGGAAGCAGTACGGAGACGCTCCTTTAGTTGCTTGAGATGACTGCGGGATGCCTTGGCATAGGTGCTTTTGAGAAGGGTCCAAAGATCATGCGACGTCTTTGTCTGAGACACCAGGGAGGCCACTTCATTGGAGAGAGTGGTGAGGAGGGCGCCATAGATGAGGCGGTCCTGTCGACGCCATGTCTGATAGGCAGGATTTGGGGTCGTCACTGGAGGCGATGCAGTGGTGGAGATTGTTTCCGATGGCGCGGGGAAGGATCCATCTGGATATTTGAGGAGATCATGGCCATCAAGGAGAGCTTCAACTTGGAGTTTCCAATTAAGATAATTGGTGGGGAGAAGCTTGGTGACACTGATAAGAGTGATACAGGCAAAGGGTTTGGAAGGTTCATAGGGGTTGGAAATGAAGGAGGTGCTGTCGTTGGCCATTGGAGGCAAGGGTGAGGGTTAGAGTAAGGAGCGGCGTCCTTAATTAGAGAGAAAGAGGGCAGGATCGTTTTGGCTCTGATACCATAAAGAAGAAGAGAGATTGTAAATAACTTGATTGATTTGTTATTAGTATGTAGTAGTATATATATACAACTTACCAGATCTGATATTGGAGTAAATCAAGCTAACAAATTCCTACTGATTCTCCACTAATCAAGCTATCAACAGACTTACCAAAACTGAATATATATTCCTACTGATTCTCCACTAATCAAGCTATCAACAGACTTACCAAAACTAAATATATATTCCTACTGATTCTCCACTAATCAAGCTATCAACAGATTTACCAAAACTGAATATATTCCTACTGATTCTCCACTAATCAAGCTGTCAATCTGATTCTCCACTAATCAAGCTGTCAATCTAATTATTATTGTTGATATACAGATGCTCTAACTCCTTGTTACAGTATAGAAGGATATAGTATTATCAAGGAAATGTAAACATTACCATAAAAAATATTGTTACTAAAACAACTAGGAAATTCACAATGAACAAAGTAGTGATAATTTCTCAAATTTGTGTGATACTTTGATAAGAATGGAGTTAGAATTATCTGATGAGTTATGGCTCACATGTTCACTGTTCAGGTTGGAAATGCTGCATACCACAATGATGCTCTATATGAACATCTTAGAAGGTCTATTCCCCTTCTTACAGCGCGTTTAAATTCTGCTGAAGAAGACAAAACCAAAGCTAATGCTGCAGGTGCTCTTAGTAATCTCGTTCGCAACTCCAATACACTATGTGAAGAGATCATATCTCAAGGTGTTATGCAGGTAAGTTGGCTGTTCGAAACATGTATACTTGTTAGTTTCCATTCCTTTTTTAGTTATTTATATATCAACTCCTATCAACTTTGAAATATATATATGTTACTTTGATTCCGAGATGTTTTCTGGTTTGAACAATGTCATGGTATGTTAGGTATCAAACTCGAAATAAAATTTACAAGTGCAATTATATATGCCGTAGAAATAAATGTTGAATTGTATTACAAAGAGGACTTAAAGATGCTGAGGTTTAAGAACAGCACTAGAAGAAAGGTGAAAGTGCATATATTATCTGAACATTTGGCATGGGCTATATAGTTAGTTTGGTTAGTTTATTTTGATTTATTTAATAAAAGCATGTCTTACCTGTTCCTCTTCTTTCTTTTTCAGGCCCTCTTGAAACTAGTCAGTGACTACTCTGTTGTTGCACTGAGCCCAAGCAGGGGAAATGCAATCAACGAGTCTCCTATAAAGATAGTGCTGTTTGCTCTTAGGAAAATGTCCGAACATGCTCCATGTAAACAGTTCCTCAGGTCCTCACAATTCCTACCTCTTCTCTCTCAGTTAAAATGTTCGCCTGATTCCTCCATTGCTGAGTACGCCTCATGGATCATTGCTAAAGCCAATGAAGCATAGTCAAGGTAAACTTAATTATCCTGCTATTTGGGGAATATACTTCAAATATGTACTTTATGTGCAAAAGGCTTTGAAAGAAAGCAGATAAAAAGTATATCATTTCGGTGGATATCATGGATTCATTTTGATCCGTATTTTGCAGAAAAATAGAAAAGAAAAGAAAATGGTGAACAAATCAGATGCTCCTGTAGTATGTAATTTTTGTGTATATGATATACTTGAATAGTATAATATTATCTTTGCCGTGATTGAAACTATTTATTTGTATCCAATATCTATATAATAAATCACAAGGCAATTTGAAAAAAAAGCTATCAAGTGGTTCTTTAATTGAAATATAATCAATCGTTTACATTCAGCATTTCAAAATATATTTTCCCTCTCCAAAACTTTTTCTCCCAAAACATTACTATTTCAATCTCATATTTTCACTTTTTCAGATTTCTTTCTCTCTTTCCCTCATTCTTTCACTTAGGTAAATTTTAACCACTAGCAAATTTTTTTTCAAAAGTTAAATTTCATTATTTTGCATCCTTAAAGTTGTAAGAAGTTAGATTTTATACTCATTTATAATTATTTTTCACCATATGCCGATGAAAACATGAAATTTTATTTATAATTAATTGTTGCCTTATTATTTAAACTTGAGCTATATAAATTTCATGATGAAAGTTTCAGATATAGTATATGTTAGTGTTTATAGGGCTTTTCATATGTTGCATGGTTCCAAAAATGTGCCTTCGGCACGTGCCCACGGGCAAACAGTCTTTTAATAATAATCAAAAGTTTATTTTGTGAAAAATATGTAAACATGTAGCAGCTAGAGTTTCTACAATCCAAGTTTTCACGAATTATCATGTACTTTCTGAAAATGCTACAATATGCACAAATACGATATTGGTAAGTTCTAATGCATTCTATAAAACAACACAAACTTTTTTACTATGTCTGACTAGCATCTAAACATAATTTTCAGAAGAAACCTAAATCCAGACATCCAGATTGAGAATTTTTCACATAATAACATGAACAAACCAAGCATCTAAAACATGCCATGTTTTCAAATTCAGCTTACAAAACCCAGTACACTACATGTTCTACAAACTGCACTACAAATACACCCTGAATGTCAAAACAGCCAATGAGGCACCTTCTCAGAATTCCTCTCTATAATTCCCAAACTTGGCTTCCACCCCTTGCTCGAATACTGCCTTCTTAATATGTCTGCTTTTTTACTAAACCCTTCCATCAAATTCGCTGTCTTCTCTTCCTCCTTCACCTCTTTTCTCACCCTCAGTTCTCTAAATTCTCTCACATCAACTACTAACTTATACATAACAATTCCCAGAATTTTCTTTGCTCGAGCTGGCGATACAATCTTTCTAGTCTCTTCGACTGATATGCCATTCACCTTACCACGAGCCATTGGAATCATCAAGTAAACTTTGCTAGGATCTATTAATTAAATATTATGGGAAGTTTGCTTGTAGAATTTGAGCTGAACTTGATGACAGCTTCCCGGGCTTTTCAAGCATCAGCTCTACTGCTGCCATTGGTTGGCTGAGTTCTTGAATTGAGCCATTAGAAAGTACAAATTTTCTGGCAAAGTGGTCATGGGAAGAGTGAAGGGATGAGTGAAGTTGCCCATCATACGGAGGAGAAAGAGGGAGGTTGAGCTCTGTTAAATATTATTAGTATAACCATGTCCAAATTGTACTAACTAAAATAATTTTGAGGAACTCATAAAATTATATCAAACTCAAAAAAAAGTGAGAGAATTAGGAAAACTATCTCTGGAAGGGTATAGTTTAGTGAAATATATCCTAAAAATACGCGTACAGTCTCGCCTTCATATATATCCTGACCGGCAACATCCAGACCCTGGTCCACCTCATCTGGACCATCCTCCCTCCCCTCCCCCCCCCCCCCCCCCCCCCCCCTTCCCAAACTCACACCGTCTCCGACGCCACCCTCCACTCCTTCCTCCTCTCTTACATCTCCGCAGTCTTCGATCGCCGCAATATCCCCCTCTCCAACACCCCCCTCAACCTCCACGTGCCCACGTGTGTCATCTTCTACCTCCAAATATACACAAAGAACTTATAAAATCATTTGTTATAAACTCATAAAAATTCATGTTTTACTAACATTTCAAAACATAATCGTAATTCAAGCATGAAAGTTATTAATTTTATACACAAAAATCAATCTTTCAACTAAAAAAATTTAACCTTTACTCAATCAAAGCATAAATAATCAATTTTTTTTTTTGTTGCAAAATATCACTATCAGTCTAACTATTCAAGTCCAAACATATATTTATCCTCCATCAATCATCAATGAAAAAAGTTAAAAAGAAAAAAAAAGAACAAAAGAAAAAGAAAGATGAAGTAAAAAAGAAGAGCTAAAGGATGAAGGGGCAGTCAAATTCGACTCGGGTTGGCGTCGGACTGGGCTACGTCGGATTGGGCGGCATCACACTGATCGAGGTAGGAGGGGCTGGTGACTGCTCCTTCACCTCCTTCCTCCTCAACCTCCCATCTGCCACCTCCATTTTTCTCGTCGGTGCCCATCTCAACCTGCAAAACTCCTCCGGGTGGACCCCACTTCATTTGCCCCCCCCCCCCCCCCCCCCCCCCCCCCCCCGCCCCACCAAAAAAAAAACGAAAAAAAAAAACCGCATCTCTGCCTTTTTTTGTTTTTTTTTTTGTTTTGTTTCCCCCCCTTTTTTTGTAGAGATAATTTGAGAAAATCCCAATAACCACGTTTGTTATTAGTTAGATAATATTTAAGAGAAAATTTAGGCAAGTAAATATTGTGTACCGTAACTGTATTTTCCCATTTCCCTATCTTTTCGCTTTCTTTTGAAATTTGAAAAGATGCTTTTAGGAAAACGTACGGCACACACAGGTTAGTTTAAATGAGCTTTCCCTACTTTTGTTCTCTTTGCTCTATTTCAAAATAGAGGAAGGGAAGATGGGTAGACTCATTTCATATAGTTATAACTAGTATAACCTTGTGCAATATTGCACGAAATTTTCATAAATAAAATGATAAATAACAAAACTATTTTTAAAAATTCATCTAATAACATTTATACAATGTTGCACGAATTTTTAGAATTGAAGTTCCAAAATTGGATGGAAAAAGAGTGAGGAGTTGTCTTTTATATTTGTTTTTTTTAATTTAAAAAAAAGAAAAATCTTTCGGTTAAAAGTTTTTTGAGGAAAAATGTGAAATATAATCACCATGTTTTATTAATATGGAATTAACAAAACAAACCCAAAGTACTGGGCCAAATGTACAACCTACAGCACGAGAAATAAAACATGGAACCTCCAGTTATTCATGGGAGAGTGGGGTAATAGACAAAACATAAAACAACATAACCAGTATAGACAACATGCGGTCCCTCTAACAAAATCTGGAGGGTGGGCCGTTGACCCGAAAGATAGCTATCTCTACAATAACATACTTGTTCTCTTGGAAGGTACACGAAAGTGCAGCTATTTCGGTGTAGCCAAAACCCCGGGATTGAGTGTGGGTCAAGTGATTTTTGAGGCATCACACTAGAGGAGAGGACAATCCGAACTCCAAAAGATAATTCTAAAACTGTACTAGACCCCATCTAGGCCCAAAGGAATTTTCCTCTATTATTGTACATGACCCCTTCATGGGCCCATTCACAATGCTTGACCCAATAGAAATGTTTGTACGTCATTTTAGCTTTGTGTGCCGGTCATGTGGCTCGCACACACCTACCTGAAGTGAATTGGGTCGGATTATTAGCACCCAATCATTTCGAAATTCGAAATGCCCACTAATGGCGGAAATGCCTCTCCCACGAAGGCATAGTGTGCTTCATCGTAGGCGCTGGCGGTGGGGGGACCTCTTCATTGGGCCCAACCCCGCAGCCATGTTGCATCGGTCGCCACGCGCTCACCCGTGCTGCCCGCCCCTTCCGAGGAGAGCAGTCGAGAAACACTTTTGTCTTCCAAATCTTGTTCACTCTTTCTTTCAGATCCAAAACACAGTCTCAATATTCATCTCTCTTCTCACTTTCACTCCTATCCAAATCCCAAACCCAATCTCCTCCCTCTCACTCACAACCAACATTCACTTTCAACCAAATCTCATCCAAATCCACAACCAAAGAAAGAGCAATGAAGTACCTTCTTCCCTCTCTTTCTCAGTCACAACCAACATTCTCACACACAACCAAATTCCAAACAAATTCACAACCAAAGAGATAGCAGTGAAGAGCATACCTTCTCATCTTTCTCTCTCACTCATCCAACTCTTTCACACACAACCTAAATAAATTCACAACCAAAGAGAGAGCAGTGAAGAGCATACATTCTCCTCTCTTTCTCTCTCTCACACACCCACGCTCACAACCAAATCCCAAACCAATCCACAACCAAAGATAGAGCAGTGACAATCATACATTATCCTCTCTCTCGCTGGACCTGAATGAGAGGCAGTGGGGATGCCGAGGTCGGGGTCGGCAGGGGCTGAGGTGGTGATGGGGTTGGAGAGGCGGTAGCGGATGTCGTCAGGGGTGCGGCTGTCGGAGGAGGTCGCGGTCGGGGGTGCAGCTGTCGGAGGAGGAGAACGAGGTCGGGGGTGCGGCGGGAGGAGGATTTGTCAGCAATCGATGGAGGACGATGGTGGATGGGGGCAAGGGCGGATCTGGGCCCAAGACGCCTAAGCAATTGTTTTGGGCCCCCAATTTTATATGGCCCCATATTTTTTAAGTATTTACAATGTAAAAAAAGTAAAATGCAATATTTTTTGATATAATTACATTATCTCTAATATTATAATGGGAGAATGCCTTAGTGTCATTTGTCATTTTGTCATTCTACCAACATGTGCAACGCACGTACATATCTAATGTAAAGGTGGTTTCCGGTTCAAATCCTCCCTACGTTAGTTTTTATTTTTATTTTTTGAAATTATTAAAACGTGCATCGCATATGTAAATTACTAGTACTAATAGTTGTCTTATTAGCTTAGTTGGTTAGAGTGTTGTGTAAGTAATGTGAAAGTTGCAGGTTCAAAACTTGCATGAGCTAATTAATTTTTCAATCATTTTTATTTTTAAAACTAATTATTTTTCACATAGCCATACATGCCATTTTACCATTTTATAAATTTAATATTATTTTTTACTTCATGTATGTCACTCTGATATTTTTTCAATGTTCCATAGTATATCATATTTATCTGTTTATGATAAATTTCTAACCAAATTTTCAAGTGCATATGGTTATTCTACATTTTAAACTTCTAACTAGTATTTTCATATACATATAATCATCATCATTTCATTCTGATCGTGTGCTCTAATATATCATATTTACCTCTTTGAGATAACATATTTCGTTTTTGTTGTTAGAGTTTATCCGGGTTCCTTTTGGCCACAAGACATTTTATATAAAAAACGTACGTTATCAATTAGCTTTTTTATGAAGCATATATATAAATTTGTTTTCATTTATATAGTTTGTTCTCCAATGCTCCAAATTTGTTTGCATTTAAATAATTGTCATTATTATTTTGTCATCTTGTAAAAGGCCCCATTTGAGAATTTGCTTAGGGCTCCCTAACACTCAGATACGCCCCTTGATGGGGGTGTGGCAGGAGGAGGCTTGGGGATCTGATGGGTGAGTGGAAGGCTGAGAGAGGTGGTGGCTGAAGGTGGGGAAGAAGACTGTTGGTGGTGGAATTTGAAATCTAGGATTAGAGGAAGGTGGGGGTTTCAGTTAAAAGTTGTAGAAGCATAATATATTGTATAGATTATAATGAGACGGTGTGGTGATGGCTATGATTTTAATTGAGAAGAGTTTGTAGGTGTGAGTTGAATGAGGGCATATGCTGTTCGGTTGCTCGTGAGGTTTAATACTTGAGTAATGCTACACCCACTACCAATTTCATTACATTTCTCTTCACTACCTTACGTGACACATTTCAATAGGTGGGGGAAGAGAGAGTAGGTAGGGGAACTCTCTGTTAGAACTTGAATTTCGTAAAGTAAAATATTTCTAATAATCTTTGTGAAGAAGTACAATTACAGGAAAGAAAAAACCAAACCAGACAATTTGATATAGGGTCGAGATTGATATCTCTGTCCTTAAAGCAAAATTCGCCCCGTAGTGTGACGATTGTTGACGAACTGCCTCCCAGGATACAACTGTATTACCTTCTCTAAAAAGCAGCACCTAAGCTTCATAGACACCAGCGAACCAGCAACTGTGTCTTACTCTCAGACGGACTCATAGATTCAGAGGAAGAAGGAGACCAGATTGTAAAATTAAAGAACAGTGTAAAATGACAGACAAAAGTGTTTGGACTTATAGGAGATCTGAGGCGTAACAGATGGATCCATTACTCTGTAACAGCTAGGGTTGGCATTCGGGTCGAACGGGCGGGGCCGGGCCGGACCCGCCCGGGTTCGATATTGACTTGGGCGGGTTCGGGTCGGGTCGAAAAGTAGAAATGGCGACCCGCCCAACCTGTGAACCCTTTCGGGTTCAACCTGGGTCGGTTCGGGTCGGGTCGCGGGCTGGCCCGTTTAAATAGGTTTTTTTTTAAAATTTATTTTTTTAACCTTAAAAAAATAATAATAAAAATAATAAACAGTAAAAATCGTAATAATAATAATAAGATTGTAAGAGTGAAATTACCAAAAAAATTTGAAATATTATTCATATGATTTCAAGTTATACAAGTTTCACAATTTCTAATAAGAAATAAAGAATTCACAAATTTGTTTTATAAACATATTTCTTATATACAATTTCAATTTACTTCAATATTTATAATTTGAAATAACAAGCAAAGATCTAATACAATTTTTTTAACTATTTACAATTGTCTTCAAGTTGGTGGCCTTCAATTTGTTGTTGTTGACTTGTTGTTATTCAGTTGTTGGTACTGCCGTATTGAATTCTTCATTTTGGTTGCTATTGTTGTTGTTGTTGTTGTTGTTGTTGTTGTTCTTCCGGCAAGTTGCTCCTACTTGTGGACGTAGATAATGCTTTCCCTTGTGTCCTATCTTCAGCCTTCAGCCAGTTTTCTATGCAAACGAGCATCTCTAACGAGTCGGGCTTCAAGCGATTCCTGTAATTAGTTAGAACCCTGCCACTTGAAGAAAATGCACTTTCAGAAGCAACTGTAGAGACAGGAGGAGTTAGTAAATCTTTAGCCATATATTTAAGAATACTATAAGTGTGTTCATGGTCTTTCCACCATTGTAAAATATCTAGTGAAGAAGAAGAAGACTCGGAATCCTGTTGGTTATACCAATTTAATTAATTTGGTTGATTAGTCCTAGGTTTTTTGGATTGAATTTGTGCAAGTAAATTAAATGTTCTATCATCAAATTTACTCGTACTCTTACCTTTGGAACTACCAGAAGAAGAACTAACTACAGAAGTTGTACTACTAGAAGCAAAAGATCTATCATAATAATCATACAAGTTATTTAATGTAGATTCAAATTTAACTAAGAAAGAAGCGCAATCAATTTCTATTTCTATTTCTACATTTTCCCCAAGTAATGCAAAAAACATTTCAATCAAACTCTTCGTACCTTCTAATTTGATACGAGGATCCATAACGGTAGCAACACAAATCAACATAGGAGGAGGATAAAAATACTTTAAAATTTTTTTGTATGCAGGTTTCACAATATCACCAACAAAAGTATCATTTAACATTTCGTTAAATGTTTGTATCATAGTAACTATTGAAATAAAAATGCTACTATAAGTAGATTCATATGGTTTTGAAAATTTTAAAGTTACGGTTTTAAAAGGTTCTAAAAATTTCAACAAAGATTCGGCATAAAACCAATCGGTGGGAGTCATTTCAAAATTTGGCATATTTTTTGCGATACAAAAATCATTTACAACTGCTTTATATTCGGTAACAACATGTAGTAAATTAAAAGTAGAGTTCCATCGGTGTTTAACATTCTTCGGAAATCTTTTAAAAGGTACATTTGAAATCCTACACTAATTTTTCCATTCTTGAAATACGATGGGACTTAATGCAATAAAATGTACACAATTTCTAATTTTAAGTATATATGGATTGGCTATTTTTAATATATCTTGAACACATAAATTTAAAATATGACATGTACATCTAATATGGAAAATATTGTCAGATAGAGGGTTTAATGCGGATTTTAAAGTAATAATTGCTGCATTGTTGTTAGATGCATTATCAAAACTAATACACATAATTTTATTGCGAATATGAAAAACATCATAAATTTCTAAAATATGGTTTGCTATTTCAGCGCCACTATGGGGATAGGGTAACGCGGCAAGCGATATGATTCTTTTTTGAAACATTCAATCATTGTCGATCCAATGACAGGTTATTTGTAATGCCCCTGCCCCTGCTCGGACAATTTGTACAATTTATAAGACAAATTAGATACTATGTAGTACAACTGCCCACCACAGTCTGCCTCTCAAAAGTTGGTTAACCGATTAGGTGACTCTTGATCATATGCTATATTATTTATATATTATTTTATTTAACTTTATTTTACCATATAATGCCAAACCAACTTTATATTAGCCAACTAATCATATCATATCATATCATATCATATATATATATATATATATATATATATTATTATTATTATTATATTTTATTTTTGAAATTACACGGGGTGTTACAGACACCCCCTCTTCAGAAATCAGCATCCTCGCTAAGCACGGGCATGCACAATCTAGTGCAGGATCTCCTTTCTAGCTGATGTGGAGTGGAGTACCCTAATTCTGCTAGCTGCACCGTACCCTGATTCTGCTAGTTGTACAGTCCCCTACCTGGGCGACCTGTCCCAACCTCGCTCCCTCTCAGGCATACCCGTATATCTTCTAGCTCCATCGCAGGCATACATCTTGTCCACTCTTACCCACACTCCGTGTCGAAAGTCGGCTCTGATATCATTTGTAATGTCCCTGCCCCTGCTCGGACAATTTATACAATTTATAAGACAAATTAGATACTATGTAGTACAACTGTCCACCACAGGCTGCCTCTCAAAAGTTGGTTAACTGATTGGGTGACTCTTGATCATAGGCTATATTATTTATATATTATTTTATTTAACTTTATTTTACCATATAATGCCAAACCAACTTCATATCAGCTACTAATCATGTCATATATATATATATATATATAGGGAAAGGATCGATTGAGCACTCCTCTAGTGCTCACCGCGTGAACACTAGGCCTTCGGGCGTTCATATCGAAAATCCGAACCGTTCACATTGATCTACACATCTAAATTAGTCTAAATATATAAAATCAAATCATTTGAAATTCATTTGCCCATTCATTGAAGTGTTACAAAATTGTATGGCTGAAAATTATTGTTTTTATAGTCACATGATTGATGGGCAAATGAATTTCAAATGATTTGACTTTACATATTTAGACTAATTTAGATGTGTAGATCAATGTGAACAATTCGGATTTTTGATATGAACACCCGAAGGCCTAGTGTTCACGCAGTGAGCACTAGAGGAGTGCTCAACCGATCCTTTTCCTATATATATATATTATTATATTTTATTTTTAAAATTACACGGGGTGTTACATTATTCCCATCATTGGAATATTATTGACACCCGTCCAACAATCCAAAGTTAAACTAAGTAACCAAGTGTTGTCAGTTCTAATGCCGATTTGTGGCACAGACGCTTAGGTCACATTAGTGCATCTCGTTTGAAAGATTTGGTTCGTAGTGGTGCTCTTGGTCGTTTTAATTTTACTTCATTATCTGTTTGTCAGGGTTGTAACTTGGCAAAACACTTAGCCCTCCCTTTTAATAATAAAAGCACTTCTCATTCTACTCATGCTTTCCAACTTATTCACTCTGACATATGGGGTCCATCTCCCACACATTCTCAAAAAGGTTATCTCTATTATGTTAGTTTCATTGATGATTTCACTAGACACACATGGGTATTTCTTATGCGCCAACATTCTGAGATACCTGACATTTACCGATTCTTTACAACCATGGTTCACACCCATTTTGGGGTTCATATCAAAACTTTTCGCTCAGATGGTGCTCGTGAGTACACCTCTGCTACTATGGTGATCGATTCTTCAGTCCCATGGCACTCTTTTTCAGCAATCATGCCCCCACATCCATGAGCAAAATGGTGTAGCTGAACGCAAGCATCGTCACATCCTTGAGACGGCTCACGCTCTTCTACTCTCCTCTTCTGTTCCTCGATCTTTCTGGGCTGAAGCTGTCATGACTTCCGTCAGCCTCATTAACATTACTCCTTCGTCTGCCCTCTCTGGCATCACTCCTTATGAGGCACTCTATCACTCACCCCCTGACTACAACATGCTCCGTATTTTTGGTTGCACATGTTATGTCCTTCTCCCTCCCACTGAGCGCACGAAACTCACTGCTCGCGCCGCTAAGTGTGTTCATCTAGGTCTTAGTCCTGAACATAAAGGTTATCATTGTTATGATTCTGCGGCAGGTCGTATTCGTATTTCTCGACATGTCTCCTTTGTAGAAGACTCTCCCTACTACTTAATCTCTCCTCAGGACACTAGTTTTCTCGATCCTTCACCTATTGGGCCTGCTTCCACTCCACCTATTCCTTTTAATCCCACTCCCTTGGCTCCTTTCACTCCTGCTATAGACAATCCCCCCATTATTCCTACAGAGACACCCCCTGTTTCTCCACCACCTTCATCCCCACAGTTACCTACACCTACACCACCTACCTCACCTCCACATACTGGCCTTCCACCACCAGTGCGTCAGTCTGCACGTTCTACTGCGGGCATACCACCACTCTGCTACACATCTGATGCCACTGGTCCCTCTGACCAATTTGGTTTTGCCACACTAGCTTCTTACTCACCCCAGTTTCATGCATATCTCACTGCTATACACTCTACACGTGAGCCCAGAACCTATAAGGAAGCTGTTCAATACCCCGAGTGGTGGGAAGCTATTGTAGAGGAGTTCAGTGCCTTTGATCAGACTGGTACTTGGGATGTTGTTCCACTGCCTATGGGTGTTCAGCCTGTTAGCTACAAGTGGATCTTTAAGGTCAAATATCGACCTGATGGCTCCATTGAGCGGTACAAGGCTCGTCTAGTTGCCCGGGGATTTACTCAGGAGCATGGTATTGATTATGATGAGACTTTTGCCCCAGTGGCTCAGATGACTACAGTTCGCACTCTTCTTGCTGTTGCCGCCGTTCGTCAGTGGCCACTATACCAGTTGGACGTGAAGAATGCTTTTCTTCATGGCACCTTATCTGAAGTAGTTTATATGCATCCTCCTCCTGGCCTTACTACTCCTCCTCATCATGTTTGTAGACTTCGCCGTGCTATATATGGTCTGAAACAGGCCCTTCGAGCCTGGTTTGAGTGCTTTCGGCTTGTCATCACCAAGGCTGGCTTCCGTCAGAGTTCACAGGACCATTCTATGTTTATACGGTCATCACCGCAGGGGAGGGTACTTCTACTACTATATGTTGATGATATGATCATCACTGGGGATGACTCCGCCGGCATTGCATCCACCCAGAAATACCTTCACCAGCAGTTTCATATGAAAGACCTTGGTAAGTTATGTTACTTTCTGGGTTTAGAGATTGCTCATGGATCTCAGGGGATACTCATTTCTCAGCAGAAATACACATCAGATATTATTTCCGCTGCATGCCTTTCTGACAGTCGATCAGCTGATACACCCTTAGAGCTTCATGTGAAGCTTTGTCCCACAGATTTATGCATGACTAGACCCGATATTGCTCATGCAGTTAGTATTGTCAGTTAGTTTGTTTCCGCTCCTACATCAGTTCACTACGGTGCTCTTCTTCGGATCCTCAGATATCTTCGGGGCACTATCACTCGCTCATTATTCATGCCGTCTACATCCAAACTAGAGCTCAGTGCATATTCTGATTCAGATTGGGCAGGGCATCTGACTACCAGAAGGTCTACCACAGGCTTCTGTCTATTCTTTGGCGATTCGCTGATCTCATGGCGGAGCAAGAAACAGGCAGTTGTTGCATGTTCTTCCACCGAGGCTGAGTACAGAGCAATGACAGCTACTACTAGAGAGATTGTTCATGTTCGTTGGCTGTTATCAGATATGGGTATTACCCTTACAGGAGCTACTCCACTTTATTGTGATAACTGGAGTGCATTGCATATTGCAAGCAACCCGGTCTTCCATGAGCGAACGAAGCATATTGAGATTGATTGTCATTATGTTCGTGAGCGTTTTGAGGCAGGAACCATCTCTCTCCATTCTGTTATCTCTTCCCAGCAGACTGCAGACTTCTTCACCAAATTCCATACAGTTCAGAGATTCCGACACTTAGTAGGCAAACTCACATTGTTTGACCCATCGTGAGTTTGAGAGGGGGTGTTAGATATTATAGTCCCATATTGGTGGTAGAGTTGTTTTGATATTTGTTCACCTCCTATATATATGTGGTATTGTACTTGGTTAAACTCAATTTAATATTCAGTATTGTCTTCATTTCTCTCTGATTTATCTTAACACTCTACAAGTTAAACTCCATAAAATTGCAATCAAAGCGTCATTTATTTCATTGTACACTTTAAAACAATCCGATTTGCAAGTATTTTTCGGGATTCTTCTAAAATGAGGGTTTAAGGCCGTTTGATTAAAATTTTCCAAGTCCCTACTCTCGGGATAGGAAAATGGTAACTCTTCCTTTATTACTAATCGGGCCATTTCCCGACGAACAAGATCGGGATCATAAGGGTGGCTATCAACTAGACCGGTCCTAGGGTTGATTTTTTGTTGGCCGGGTAGGTCAACAAGAAGGTCTTTATGGTTATGTTGGATGTGTCTACTAATTGTACCGGTGCCATCACCCCTCTTGAATTTGTATGCCTTAGAACATGTTTTACAAACTTTCAAACCAATACCCGAATTTTCTTCGTCCGGGATAAAATCGTAAAATTTATGCCAATAACTACTTTCCCCTCTACTTTTCCTACCACTATGGGATTGTGTTGTTTCGGTTGGTTGGTTGGTTGTTGTTGCTGTTCTTCTAATTGTATGTCTCCTACAACCTCATCGTGTGTACTCCATTGTTGGGTAGGAGGATCATGGTACTCTTCAGCGGGCTCACTAATTGTGTGGCCTACGGAAAGTGTCGGTGGAATCTTGCCCACTTTGGCTATGACCGCTACCGCGTGATCTAGACATAATATAGTAATGTATGTATAAAAAAACTACACAATGTAGGAGCGATGAGTTATAAAAAAAAATCTAGAAAACAAGAGGGTTGAGATAAAGAAGATAAAAAAACCACAAAAATTATAACTACAAAAAAAAATAAAATAAGAAGAGAGGTATGAAATTTTGTTACCGTTCACCGTGGATAAGCATATATAAAAAAATCCGTGAAAATAAGAATAGAAGTAGAAGTAGAAATAAGCGATTCCGGAATTGAAGATTTGAGGAGAGCTTGGAGGAGAGTTGAAGACTTGATCACTTGGAGTTGGACGAGAGTTGAAGAGTTGAAGACGTTGTTGAATTTTGATTTCGATACGATCGGAATTTGATCGTGTATACGTCTTCAATACTTGCTTGTTCAATACTTCAATTGTTCACAAATTTTGCTTAGAAATGAGTTATAATAGTAGAGAGAGTAAGATAGTTTTTTGTGAATTTTTTGATGGGGTTTTTTTTGGGGGGTGGGGGGGTATTTATAGGGTAAAAATAAAAACAAAAAACAAAAAAAATCCAAAAAAACCAAAAAAATGGCTCTATGAGCCGTTTGGGCTCTCTGTTCAACAGTGCCGCCCAAGTGTGCCCAACGGCTGCCTCTTGCGACCCGTTTGACCCGCGGGTCAACGGTCGATCCAGGGCGGGTCGAACGTCAAACGGTTCGCAACCCGAAGGTCGACCCGCGGGTTGGCGGGCGGGTTGGAAAATTTTTAGCGGGTTCACGGGCCGGGTTCGGCAAGTCAGATTCGCTAATATCGAGACCCGGGTCGACCCGTTACTGTTAACGGGTTCGACCCGTTACTGTTCACGGGTTCGACCCGAACCCGAACCACAGTTTCGTGGGCCAGGTTATACGAGCGGGTCGCGGGCGGGTCGGCGGTTGACCCGGCCCATTTGCCATCCCTAGTAACAGTAGAGTTATGACACAAAAGCATAACTGATGAATCCATTATTCTACTGTTACAGAGTTATGACATCAGTTACAGAATTTCAAAAGCCTCAGAAAAAATTCGGAGCGGGGCAAAACATAATCTAGGCTTGCCAGAACCAAACCAAACCAAACCAAACCAAACCGAACCCAAAGCCGCGCGCGTGTGTGATTGTAACTTTGGCTAGGTCCTCTCTCCACTACACGTTAGTGGTAACCCCAGGGTTACACCCATTAGTCCATTTTTTTTATATACTAAAGAAATCTTTCTCAACTTTCGATGTGGGAATATCCATTTTCTCCAAATTTTCAAGTTAGTACATTTCGAGTACCCAACTTTGGACCAACATTTCTCATTCATACGGAATCCGTTTTTTGAAAACGAGTACATTACGGAATAGTACTTGACGAGAGGAACACAATCCAATCACTTTCCGACGCCGCCGGTGGCCGGAGCCCACCGAAATCAGTCCCAAAAATATGTTAAAAATATTTTCAACACTCTCCAATAGGAGTGTGCCACCTAAGGTGGCAAAGAGAATGGTAGTGAAATTGGGGATGAAGCATTACTCTTAATACTTGGGCAAGTCTGTATCAGGTCCTTTATTTGACTGCAACTTTTTCATCAGCCTTTTGAACTTTATTTTACGCACTTTACACTCATTGTTCAAATCTTGTCAAAACAACAATGCCTATGTTATAAGCTGAAACAAAAACATCTCTCAAGTCTTAAGTGCATTTTCTTACTTAATGTTGAAGATGTAAGGTATGTTTATTTTGGTTATTCTACCTTCACCTTTAACTCAACCTCTAACTCAACTAGTAATTTACATGCACGATGCACACCTTAATAAATATATCTCTAATAATAATCTCTAATATTATAATGGGATAGTTAGGATTGTCATTTGTAGACAACCTATAGTTTGTAGATATTCAACCATCTAGGGCTGACCTCGAGTTTCCAGGGGCCCAAAGGCGAAAAGCCCAAATAATTATTTTTGGAGATGATGTATACAAAAAAACAAAAGAACAAAAGAACAAAAGAAATTATTATGTTCTTTCGAAAAAATTATTCAAAAAAATGTAGAGAAAACAAAAGAACAACATTGAGATAATGTATACAAAGAAAAATAAATTTTCAGGTCCTCGTATGCCTAGTCTATTTTCACTAAGTTTATAATGATTAATGAGTAGCTGCACATTTTTTCCACTGGTTTAAGCAATCGCCTCCACATGCTACTACAAATAAACTGAAATTACAAAAACAAGTTAATAAATTAACAACATCTAAAATCTTGATGTTAAAAAAGAAAAAAAAATATTGATATTGGGAAACCTTAATCATTAAAAGAGAGTTGTGTTGTAAGCATAATACATATTTTTTCTAAAAGAAAGATGAGCAAGGGGGAGGGTTGTGGATTAGAGAGAGAGAGGGATGTGAAGGAGGTTGTTTTCAAGTTGGATGAGAGAGAAAGAGAGTGGCAGGTAAGAGCTTCAGAATCAAGGAAAGACAATTTAGTTGGTTGTTATCCTATCTTGATTTTCTTAATTTAAATTCAAAATTTAAAATCATAATTTGAGTAGGAATTCCTACTATTTCCTCTTCTTTCTTCATTTTAAAATAGAGAGAGAAGAGAGGATAGACATTTTTGTCTAATATATCTATATAATAAAACACAAAGAAAGCTATCAAGCGGCTCTCCTTCAATCCCCCAAAAATCAAAGTCCCAGATCTAATCTCACAAAATATATTTTTCCCTCCAAAAGTTTCCTCCCAAAAATCAAATTCAAATCCCCCACCCAAAACAACTCCTATATTTATTTAATTATATTTTTTTTCTCTCTCTCCCCCTCCCTCTTCTATTCAAAAAATTAAGAAAATAAAAATTTTAAAAAATTTAAAAAACTTTAAAAATTAAAAATTTAAAAACTTTCAAAATAATTTAAAAAAATCATATAATATATTTTTTTGCTGGATCTCCAAAAGTTTCTCATATAATATATTTGCTACTTTAATTAATTTGCTGGAAATCCAAAACTATTTTATATGATCAAATAAGGTGCATCGTTCCGAAGACGTGCCGTAGACAGTGTTAACGGGCAAACCTAGTAGTATAATATAATATACTGATCAACTTTGATTGTTTCCTTCACGAGATCCACAAAATGTACATGCGAATTGAGAGCCTCTATTGCCTGGAAAATGCGATCGAGCTTATCAAGTACTAACCTCTGATTATTATTATTATTAGTTTTTCATATGTCAAACTAGTTCTCTTTTATTTTCTCCTCTTCCCTCTCTGAAGAGTTACAGTAACATCATGAAATCATTCTTCTTTTGTCTCATCGTCTATGCGTAGCTGACTCTCTTAATCTCTGAACTTTCTTCATGATCCTCACTAGGGATTATGCTGATGTCACTGCATCAGCTTCTGCACCGATGGTGGTAGTCAAGCTCGCTTCTGACGCTACCACATTCTTGAAATAAATCTCCCTCTCATTGATGAAGGGCAATTCATGGCCCGTAAAAACTTTGATGAACCCGAAAATTTTTGCATTTGTCAAAAAGTGAGAAAAAAAAAACCATCATTGTAAACAAATGTTTAACTAGAGGATGAATAAGCATTTGAAATATTCATAATTTATACGCAGACAAATGGACCTCCTATTTCTGTTCCCTAAGAGCATCTCCAACCACGTTAATTATTTTGACTAACTAAAATAGCCAAAATGGATAACAAATGGATAATTTGACTAGCCAAAAAAAAAGACTCTACTTCAACCATGTTATATATTTTGAATAACCATTAATAATTTAAAGTCCAAAATAAAATAAAATAAAATATAAAATAAAAGTGCATAAAAAAACCCAATACAAAATAAAATTTTCAAGCCAAAAAATAAAATTTCGCAATTTTCGCAATTGATTTCCGCGATTCTTCCAACAATAGAAATATAAATGTTGCGATTCCGCAATTTTCGCGATTGATTTCGCAGTTTTAGCGATTGATTTTGTAATTTATCGATTGATTTTGCAATTTTTGCAATTTTGGTTTTGGAAAGAAGTTTAGCTAGCGTACATACTCGCTAAATCTGGTGAGTGAATATTAGAAATCTATTTTGGCGAGTAGTTTGGCTAGTCCCGTTGAAACATATTTTTGTGTTTATAATAACTATTTTGGCTAAAATTAAAATATGACTAGCATGGTGGGAGAAGGTCTAATAATACTAGTTTATTGCAGAATCTTCTTCGGTGATCCTATTAACAATTGGTTTCTTTAGTTGGTATAGTGAGAGCATCCACAGTCGTTTTTCTCATTTGCTATAAAATGGCAGCTACAGTAATAGCAATACAGTAATAGCAAATACGATCGTTCGCTGCAGTCGTCGTTTGCTATATTGTTTCTCATTTTTTAGAAAAAAGCGAGCGACGGTATATGATATACCGTCCGATCGTTTAAAATAAATTAAAAAAACAGAATTACTAATTAACTATTAAACTAAATTAATTAACTAAATTAAATAATATAATAAAACTAAACCTAATTAATATACTACCTTAAACCTAATAAACAACTCCTAATTATACAAACTAACCTAATCAGCATTAATGGTGGCCTCCCCCTTTCACGGACGGGTATCATACCCCGTCCGGGGTATGTATCCCCGTCCCACCGAATAATAATTTTTTTTTTTTCCTATTCGGCCAATCGTGGCCGTTCAATCAATTAAAAAAAAAAATTTTTTTTTTCCATTTGCAGATGGGGTATCATACCCCGTCCGGGGTATGTATCCCCGTCCGATCTCATTTGAAAAAAAAAATGAAAATTACTGAGACGGTATATGATCGTCCGTCTGAATCGATTATAAAATAATTAAATCGAAGAGACGGGGTATCATACCCCGTCCATTATATTTTGAGAAAGTTCATTTCGTTTCTCATATTTGAGAAATGAGAATAGGAGCCTTGCCAAAAAATGGGAAAATGAGAAACGACTGCAGCGCAACTTTGCTATTCGTTTGCTATAAAATGGAAAAATGGGATATATAGCAAACGACTGTGGATGCTCTGACGATATCGTTCATTCTTTTTATTTTGTAGCGGGCAGTAGACCGAAAGCCAGAACCTCAATGACATAAGAAAAACTCTCTACATTAAATCTCAAAATAGTCACCCCATTTCACTTCTCCATAACTTTTTGTTCGTCTTTTCCGTGCCATAAATATAATAATAATAATACACCAAAATTAAGATGAGATGATGACCAATATTAAGTTGAGATGATGACCAAAATTAAGTTGAGATGATAACCAAAATTGATTCTATAGTTACATGGGCCAAGAATTATCAAACCCCAACATAAGCCCAAGAACTCAGCCCCTGAACTAAGCCCACGAGTTCAGGGATACAACCGTAATTTCCCATCCACAGTCCCCAAACATCGCAATATAAAACTATCTCCTCCGCCCCATCCTCCTTCCCAAAACCCTAACCCTAGCTCCAATTGTCGAAGACAAACCAGGTACCACCGTCTCCCTCCGTCCTTCCCTCATTTTCTTACTCCAGTCCATCGTATAGATTCATCTTCTCCTTTCTAAATCACTCATTTCATTAGGGTTTCGGATCAGAAGAAGAAATGGCGAAGTCGAAGAACCACACGGCTCACAATCAGTCCTGCAAAGCCCACAAGAACGGTATCAAGAAGCCCCGCAAGCACAGGCACGCCTCCACTAAAGGGGTGAGCATTCCAAATCCGAGATTTTCTAATTTTATTATCTTTTTTGTTTGTGTGAAATTTGTAATTATTGATTTGTTTGCAGATGGACCCCAAGTTTCTGAGGAACCAGAGGTATGCGAGGAAGCACAACAAGAAGAGCGGGGAATCTGGATCTGAGCAAGAGGAGTAGATTCTTGAGACTCTGAGATATGAAAGTTCTTGGATTCTCTTTAGTATGTTATCTTAAAATTTCTGCAAGTTTCAGACTGTCAGTTCGTTATAAACGAGTTTGTTTATGTTTTGACCAAGATATGTTATCTTAAGACCTTTTTCAATTACTATGAATGCAGATTTTATCATGTTATTAATTTCATCGAATGCCTTACTTTTTCAATGCAAATGGACATAGATGAGATTGATTAGTATATCCTGTTTTGGTATGTAGGGGTGTGTGGTTGTACGCAGATTGATGTTGCTAAATTAGCGATTGATTCATTGTAATTCATGTTGATTTGATGTAGCTCAAATATGGCATCAGTGTGGTGCGCGGACAACATGTCAAGAGAAACATTGGCTAGTATCTGGATCGGTGTTGCTATAGGTTTAGGTTGGGCAAGCATAAATGTGATTCATGGTCATTGTATAATTAGTGTAAGTTCAGATTTGGGCTATTAAGGGAGCTCACTTTTTGTGGCCACCAAATAAAGATTAGAGAGTAAGTGTGTTATTGTTGTTAGTTTCGATCCTTTCATGCTTATAAAATGTGAAGTTGATACTTGCTACTCTTAGAATCGTAGGTGATGACAGAAGAAATTATTGTCTTAGGATTGGAGTCCAAGAAGTTATTGCACCAATACTTTTCGATGGCTGAGGGGTCTTTAGATGCGTAGTTGTTCAAGATATTATCTTACCACATTCCTTGCAAGTTTATAGGAACTTGGGGTTTGATTCGAAAATGAAACAGTAACCTGAGATAAAACACCCTACTTAGAGTTGACTTACCTTGAGGCATTCAGGTTTTTGCTGTCTTGTATGGAGATTCAAATGTTTATGTTGTTTGAGGTCTACATACTATTTTGATCTAACCGTTGTTGAACCTCGCATCCTTCTTTACTGTTAACTTTTCGAGCATGTCTTTAGTTTCTTAAACTGTAGTGTTTGTTGGGTTAGCTACTCTCTAATCTGTATCAGTGTTGCTGTAGGTTTTGATTAGGTAAATTTAAATGTGGGTGATGGTCTATATATATATAGTTAGTGTAATTTCAGATTTGAGCTATTAAGGGAACTTTTTTTGTGGCTGCTGTATAAAGATTAGAGAGCAAACATACTATTGTTGTTGTTTCAGTCTGTTCTTGCTTATGAAATGTGAAGTTGATACATGATACTCTGTAGTCGCAGACATTGTTAGAAGGGATTTGTGTCGCTATTGGAGTCTAAGTAGTTATTGGATAATATTTTTTGATGCTCAGGTTAGTCAACATATTATGTTGCTACATTCCTTGAAAGTTTATATGAATGTGAGATACACTACCATTCTTGGAGTTGACTACAGACATGATCTAGGAAAGTGAGATAAACCACCCTACTTTGAGGCGCTGAGGGTTTCTGTTGTCTTGTATGGAGATTCAGATATTTATATTACCTGTATGGAGATTCAAAGTTCTGGTGCAGGAAGTTAAAGAGTCTAGCATGCCAATCTAGGTTTTTCTTTTCTGAAGTAATAACTGTCTTTCTAGAGTGTGCAGTTTTTTAAAATCCAGTTACTTTGTAGCACATCAATAGATTCTTTTTCACTGCTTGTCTTTGCTCTACCGAAGAATGTTTTTGTTCAGTTTTGGTATTATGCATATTTTAAGTCTGTTATCGAGTTGTTTGTGGGAGCTTATGTGCACATTTCTTTGAAATTTGAAGAATGTAAGTGATGAAATTTTGAACTTGCTGATTATAGATACTGCAGTAGGTTTTTTTCTGCGAGGTTCTTTTTTCCTATTGAAGTTCTTGGTGAAAATTATAAGCATTGTTTTCTAGCCCGCAGTTTGGTAGATTCTCAGTAATGCAGCATGTTGTGGTCATCGGTCTGCTGGGTTTTTGAACAAGTACAATTTCATATTATAGTTATTATGGTTGATATATTTTCTTGTTTATGGAATAAGGTCTACCGGGCTTTTGAACTAGTACAATTTCATATTATAGTTATGATGATTGATACACACTCCCACACTTAACACCGAATATATAGTAATTGGGGAATTTTTGGTGCAAGCGGGAATCGAACTCACTCCCGACTTCATGCTCACCAGGGAAGAGATGCAACTTGCTATGATAATTGATATTGCTTTGGTGAGCGACATTAAGTTGAGTATTGGGGGTTCTACTTTGGTCATCGGTCTGCTGGGTTTTTGAACAAGTACAATTTCATATTATATAATGGTTGATATATTTTCTTGTTTATGGAATAAGGTCTACTGGGCTTTTGAACTAGTACAATTTCATATTATAGTTATGATGATTGATACACACTCCCACACTTAACCCCGAAAATATAGTAATTGGGGAATTTTTGCTGCAAGCGGGAATCGAACTCACTCCCGACTTCATGCTCACCAGGGAAGAGATGCAACTTGCTATGATAATTGATATTGCTTTGGTGAGCGACATTAAGTTGAGTATTGGGGGTTCTACTTTGGTCATCGGTCTGCTGGGTTTTTGAACAAGTACAATTTCATATTATAGTTATTATGGTTGATATATTTTCTTGTTTATGGAATAAGGTCTACTGGGCTTTTGAACTAGTACAATTTCATATTATAGTTATGATGATTGATACACACTCCCACACTTAACCCCGAAAATATAGTAATTGGGGAATTTTTGGTGCAAGCGGGAATCGAACTCACTCCCGACTTCATGCTCACCAGGGAAGAGATGCAACTTGCTATGATAATTGATATTGCTTTGGTGAGCGACATTAAGTTGCTCTGTTCTTCACCTTAAAAATTTTCTTGTGGCTGATTGGAGTAATCTCAACATGAGATGACACTATCCTTAGTCTCAGTATTGGGGGTTCTACTTTGGTTAGATTCACATTGCCAACGACTTTAGTGTAGTCATTTGGCAAGCTGCCTAGGTTTGGTAGGTTGTTCTCAGGTTTTATTAGGGGTTCTACTTTGGTTAGATTCATAGGTTACCAACATGTTTATTGCATGGGCTGTAGATTTTGTGCAGCTATCCCCACAAAAAGAAAGGAGATGTAATCATCTGCTTATATACATTCGGATAATTATCTGAATTAGTTATGCATTCCAAAGCTGACACTACTTAAATTTAATATTCCAAAAATCCAAGGAGAATGCAGTGACTCACTATTTCAGCTGCAGTCTCACTGTGTTATTATGTGTTGTTATGTTCTTGTGTTGGAATGGATGGAATTCTCATGCTTGACTTTTAAGATGCCCTAGCAAAATGCAGTCTCACCTTGCTTTTAAGCTGCAGTCTCACCTTGCTTATCTTTATTTCTGTATGTTGTGTGCGGCTTTGTGCAAAATGAATGTTTTGATCTTGTGCAAAATTTGAAACCATGCCCTGAGCTTATGTATTCTGATTTTTGTAGTTCACTCTGTCTGGAGGCTTGGAAAATTTTGGCAGCTCTAATTTATCGTAGTTCTATGTTAGGCAATCCAATTTTGATCAGCGAGGTTAGACAATCCAATTTTGATCAGCGAGGGGATCAACCCTTCTTTACTGGATTTAGTTGTCGATGTAGTGTTTGGTTGTCCTTTACACTTTGATAAGCCGTCCATAAATTGCACCGAGATGCTTGCTGCCTTCATGAATGGCAGCTAGATGATCTACTTGTAATACTGGTTGTGGTGTTGAGAGAAATCTGGATATTATAACCTGGATATTATTCGCATTCTGCAACTCAAATTTCCATAAAAAAAATATGCTAAGCATTATCTGTAGAGAAAGCATCAGAGATTGTCGTACTAGTACTACCTAGTATAAGGAAATATGTAATTTTGGTGAAGTCATCTTTTATCTTTTGCTTTAGCCTCTAGGCTCAACTCAAGCAGTATTAACTCTAGAATTTGGCTACTTGTTAGAGTACAGGATCCATATACATCTAGTAAGCTGTATGCTTTGGAAGAATCTTCAAGTTTGGGAAGGGTAATTTTTTTTTTTCTTTTCGTAAATTAAAAAGAAGAATCTACCTAATATTTCTCTGCAGTTTTGGATGTATGTTTCCCTGCTTATGCCTTCATTCTGGTTATGTCTTCATTCTTTTCCGCTGTTCGGGTTTGCCCACTATGAAGAACCTATCACTAAAATACCCCTGGTAGGGGTTAAGCGGAGCTAGAAGGATTTTCCATGAAATGGAGTAAATATAGAATAATAAAGAAGAAATTACAGTGATATAACAGTGACAGAAACTTGAGTGGTTTGTCTTCTGCTAGTCGAGTCCTGAGTGATAGGATAACATTACATTCATGGAGCATCATTATAAGATCAACTTATGTACATTGCAAGTAGAGGCTCCTTATTAAGAACATTTACATAAAGAAACATATTGATGATGCTGGCGGTTGCTTATTCTCTCTCTTTCCGCTGGCCAGAATCAGGACGCTTTACGATCACAACAGGGCACTTGGCATTTTGAACACAGTAATTGCTCACACTTCCCATCAGAGCCCTGAGAGAATATTTGAAATTTCAAATCAAATACAAATTCAACTGAAACTATACGGCGAAATTAAGGGTATATGAATACGAAAACTAAACCTTTTGATGAAGCCATAGCCATGGCTTCCCATGACCAGCATGTCGGCCCCTTGCTTCTCCACTGCTTCACATATCACATCCCTCGGGTCTCCCTTGTCCGTTTTCGCTTCCACCTTGATCTGCACAATCGTGGGGGGAAAAATTCAAAATCAAAATCAAAATTTGTAAAATTTGCACAAGCCATCTACTTGGGGTATTTCGTCATATGTCAGTCTTCCACCATAAATTCATTTACATACGTTATTGTGGAAGTTCCTGAATATGTTGCTAGCTTTTTCAAGGACGGACCTTGCGAGATCGTTGCTATGTTTCTCCATGACGGCAGTCTCTGCATCTGAAATCATGTACCCTGCAATTAAATTATTTCCTGTTTTTAATGATGTCAATTCCATATTTGTGTCGAAATCATTAGCAGAATGTATTTATTGGTTTAACTGTAGTTACCTGTATCGTCAAAGACAGAGTAATCAGGTGGCGGAGGGCGAACATAGAGGAGAATAACCGTGTCTCTAGCATTACTACCACTACTACTCTGAGTATCATCACTGTTACTACCATTACGAACCAAGTTACTGAGGCACCAGCTGAGCGCATGGAGGCTCTCGTCCCCTTCGTCCACCGCCACTAGTATCCTTCTCCTCCTTCCCTCTCCTCCTACTGCAGCGTCAGCCATCTTACTCTTCCAATTTCAAAGCTCAATAAACTGATATATAAACTAGTAAGGTTTATAACAACAGTCAAGAAGATGAAGATGAAGATGAAGATTATACGAAGACGACCACCTTGTTTGCTGTATATATGGATTTCGGGTCACTCAAACCTGTGTGCTAAAATAGTGTGCATGACACGCGGATTCACGACCAGGTAGCAAACGCGAGGTGTCATCTTCGTAATTTAATATATTCTGCTCATCCTTATCCGGAAATTGAGAGACAGATGATGTTATTTGCCATACTTGATCAGCACGAATTTCGAAGAGATCGAATGGATCACCTGCTGTCCTGTAAGAAAGTCATATATTACCAAAGACATAGGATTTGTTTCCACTAATAAAGTTGAAACTGCGGGTTTGTGAAAAAATAAATACTGCGGCACTAATCAAACCCGGTGGCTGCTAAAAGCTAAAACCAGGAACGGGAGGCTTTCCTTCCTTTATAAAAACTACGATTTACACACCCCAAAATTTACCTACAGCAAAAAACCAAACAGAATTTCAAGACAATTTATGCATGCCGAGTGAAGGAGGTCATCTGATCGTGGCGGCGGATCACCCCGTCGAGGAGAGCCACTGTGCATTGACTTGGTGCCTCAATAACGTTGTCGCAATGGGAGAGGGCGAAGGAAGTCTTAAAGACACCCTTCTCCTTGTCTGTGCCCGTGCGCTTCCTGCCATCTATCCCACCTTGGGCGGAGCAGGTAAGGACATGTTTGGGACAGAGTTAGGATAACCAAAGTTGTTTTGAGGTGGAAGTATACATATTATCGTACCTCTGCCTCCAACTTCCGAACTTAAAAAAGTAATCAAGTGCTTGGTAGTACGAAGTGACGATAAATAATTAGGTCTGATCGAGGATTTTCTGTAATTCTGATTAATTATCTCAATAGTTAGATAATATTTGTTTGGAAATAAAATTAAGCTTAATTTTTTTAATCTACAAGTAGATATAGAGGTTTGCCAACTTTAATTATCAACCGTCAAAAGTTAACTCTAATTTTCTTTCGTATTAGTCAAGCCAGCTAAAGTTACCTAACTTGTCTAAGGAGGAAGAGAGTATAGATTGTTAAAATTTAGATAAATTAGGTTGTGTGACCTCAACTTCTAAGGCTTAAAGAAGTCTGAGTTATCTCAGCGCCAAAGATTGCCGCAAACAGTGCAAAACCAAAACATTTGAGTTCTAAAACATTGGATTATTTGTGATTTGTGCTGAAGTTGAAATAACTACAATATCTGGAGTTTGAGGATTTTTTTGCCGTGCTGACCCACTTTATGAAAAGATTGAACGACCCACTTTCGAAAATATTTAGCGATCTGACATAATTTTAGACCCGTCGGCATAAACTGTTATTAGGAAAAACGGGCTTAGGTCATTTAGATGTCGTTTGCATGCCGCTATTTGGAGTAACAACATCAGTTATCTTATTTTCAATCGTGTGCTCTCTGACTTGGGGAACAATTTGCAAGTGTGAAAAAAGACTATAACAAATGCCGCTATCACCAACAACGGCTTTCACATTACAGATGCCGTTGTTAGGGATAACGACGTTAGTTATAGAATTTTTTGCATATAAATAGTGGCCCCATCTTCTTCTTCCCCTTTCACTTTAGATCTGTTTCCAATCTCTCTCTCACTCCCGAAACCTAAAAACCCTAGAACCCTAAAACACCAAATCCCACTGCCAGGAGTGCTTTTTTATATCCTAAACAAATTCATTAAATACACATCCATAAACCCTAATTGTGATTCCCTCCTATCTCTGTTGACGTTGATATTTGGCGCTCATTTCTTCTACAGCTCTTGTAAAATCCGAAATTGTGGTATGTATTCAAAAACCTTAATTTTCTTTTTAAAATGTTCATTTTGATAATTGAGAGCTATATTGGTAGTATAGTATAAGAGATGTTTAGGAGATTTATCTAAGTAGTAGTATGAATGGATTACTGTAGTTGATGTATTCTAGAATTGACAATGTTGTATATTACACAAATATGAAAAAATTGTGATATATTAGAATTGCTATATTTTTAATCATTATATTCATAATTGTGTATGTATGAATGGATGTTCATATGATTTGTTTATATAGATAAATATGTAGTGTATGGAGATATTGTGGTGGAGATTGTTATGAGTAGTAGTTCGATACGAGTATTGAGAAATTGTTGTTATCTTCACGCATCGTTTATTAATTTTGTTGAAGAAACATGACTTATTAATTTTGTTATCTTCACACACCGTTTATTAATATTGTTGTTCACACATTTTTTTTTTATGTTCACACATAAATGGATGCTAGTCAACCATCTTCTTCCCATGTCATGGGTGCATCATCTTCGCACGCATAACAAGGTATTTCGGGTCCATTAGACCCAACTGTACTCTATTTGCAAGAAGATCATAGGTCTCAGATAGTGTGGAATAAAGAGATCGAGAATATGAGTTTCCAAATACACACCATATTGCCGATGCACCCTGGTATACACAACTACTTGGTAAATTGCGGGTTCTATGGAATGTCCATGTTGGCCAAAGTTAAATGCAACCATTCATTACTTACCGCTCTTGTGGATCGATGGAGGCCGGAGACACACGTTCCACCTACCCGTTTGTAAGATGACGGTCACATTGCAAGATATAGCCATCATATCGGGTCTTCCAATCGATGGGGTGGCGGTGACTGGAAACCTCCTGTTCAATAAAGTAATGTTGGCTAGAGATTACCTTGGAAGGGAGGTTGAAGAGGACGACAAAAGTGTATTCGTCAGTGAATCAATCCGACATTCATGGATCTTTGCAGAGTTCAACAATAGTTTGGGAGAGGAACCAACTGACTTTGAAATTAAATGTTACACCCGGGCATATCCTATGTCGATGATCGGAGGTATTCTCTTTCCGAATTCTTCCGGTGATGTAGTCCATTTAATGTACATTTCCTTGATTACCGACATACATAGAGCCGATCGATATAGTTGGGAAAGTGCGGTGTTGGCTTCTCTTTATCATGCCTTGTGCAATTGTTCAGTGAGGTCGATCCAAACGATGGAGCCGATGGGGATATTACAAATTTTGTGTTGGGAATGAATACACCTCGGCCAACCCTGAGTAACTGTTCTTTCAAATAATTGGAGTGGTTGAGGAGAATTTAGTGTTGAGGGCTCCTTTGGGTGTGTAGAGAGATAACCCACGTGGTGTGTTGACGTATTATAGGGATGGACTCAATCAGATTTAGGAAGAGTACGTCAATTGGACACCGTACACCGCCGAAAGACTACAACGTCTACCCCCACTGTGCATGACAAACAATCAACTTTGGTTGACACTAGCTCCACTTAAAAATTTCTCTGACGTGAAGTTCTGTTACATCGATCGAGTCCTCCTACAATTCAATGCACAACAATTTATCCCAGAAAATATTATGTACGACCGATGACTTCACAATATTACCGGTAAAGATCGATTGTCGAGTATGGATTGGGCCGATCACCACCGCTCTCATGTAGCAATGTGGAATGAGAGAAAATATGATTTGGCGGTAGAAGGAATTGTACCATACGACGGGTCATTGCAAGAAGCTTATATGGCGTGGTACCGCCGTATTACACGTTTGTTTATTGCTCCCCGATCGGCTATCTCGGCAGGTATCCAAAAACCGATCTCGAAGCACCAAGTCAAACCACAACCGGCACATTCCACTTCGCAACCTATGTATCAACAAATTTTGGTTTACATCTTCCATTATATTTTATTGTTGTTGTAGATTGACAACACATGAGATATTACGCAAAAATGTGCTCGTGTGTACATCCTAAAATTTGATTTGACTGATGTCATTGTTCAAAATAACGGTATTAATTGCACTGAGGCCGTTGTCGCAAAGAACGACTGTGGAGGTAGAGAGTTTGACAGCCAATTTGTCCCATCCAAAAAAATAGAAATAACTGATGGCATTGTTATAATCTATGACAATAGTTTAACTGTTGCCGTTGTTCTGGAAAGCGACAACAAGTAAAATTAAAATTTAAAATATATTGTGCATGTTTTGAACAGTTGCCGTTGTTGGGAATAACATTACAGGTATCTTGTAACGCCTCGGGTTCCCAATACCCGGAACCCGTGACTCAAGCCATAATCTTTCCTTCAAATGAGTCACAACACACAAAAATCACAGGAAATTAAAAAGTTTTATTACATCAAATTGTTACTACAATGTTCAATGATTACAACAATTATAATTAATTGGTACAACATGAATATACAATAAGATTGGATAGTAACTTTCACTTGGATGCTTCCCGCGGCTTGAGTTCTCCCTCGCGCTCTCCAAACTGCAATCCTGCAACTAGACAGACTGTGGGCACGTCAGTCGAATACAACTGATGCAATGCTATATACAGCTATCCTCTCTATGCCATAATATAGCGATTTCAAATCTCAACAACCAATATTTGATGCAAAGAAAAAAGTGTTGTCAAACCAGTGTCGATGTATGCTATGGCCTAATCTAATGCACAAAACAAAGAATGCACACGATGCACTTACTCTAATGCAATTCATTTGGGAACGTATGCATCCCATACAACATACTTCTCCAAAATCAACTTCAATGAAAACGTATGCATCCCATACTACATACTTTCCAAAGAATTCGCCTCTCCTGGTTGTAGGGTTCGATCCTTCGTCATGCATCATACTCTTGTACTTGTCCTGTTCCTAATAGATTTACCGTGTCTGAGGAGGTTGCAGTTATTCGGTCCTGTCCGTTACTGCAGTCACTATAGTGGTGATCGCATTTGTCACATAGTGTCCAGTGCCCGGACCCCACTCAAAAAGCCGCGACAAACTTACATGTACAAACCCATGCACCCATGACGTCAAGATCCACGAAACAGCAGCCCCATGGTCCATTCGTGTCTACGCACATAAGAACATGACAGCCTTGAGGGTTAAATCTCCCTATCTGACAGGAGTTTCTCTTCCATTCTTTACCCCGACTCTTCAGGAATTAACAAATCGAGATACGAGATTCGTGATCTCAATACGTGAGAACACAATCCGTATCCTTACGAAAGGAAAAGTACAACACCCGACTATGCACTGTTAGTACTAGTGCAAGTTACAGATATCTAACACATTATTCTTATCCAAAACATATTTTAATTATTAAATCAAATAAGGTGACATAGGGTTACTCCAACCCTCACACTCGCCTACCGCCCCGTGGCCCCCGACGATGTATTCCTACTCACAACTTTCCCTATCTTGGATTTATTCAATCTCCACGGTCCGCGTTCACCCTCCATTGGCATGATTTGACGGCACCAATCAGACATCCAACGTCTAGGCGGAAGTTTCCAATTTGCCTAGGGTTGATAGTCATAGGGTATCACTCTACCCTAATAACTAACCCAAGTCACAATCGTCCTCAACAGGAGTTTAACAACATTAAGACAAGTAATATCACCAATTATCCCCAATAGTAAGACCGTTAACCCTTAATCACAAGAGGAAAAATTGTAATCCCAAATACTTAGTCAAAATTTAGAATTTCAATACTAAGTTGATTCTGTCCAGAAATTAGAAGGGTAATAACTCTCAAAATATGACTTGGATTTGGGTGTTCTTGCCCATTATGGAAAGCTAAGAATCTACGCTACAAATATCTAGTTGACTACTGCATCAGATTCATCCATCTAGTTGCACTAAAAAGTCTTTCAATCATTAGCCTGTGTACTCCCTGTACAATGGCTGCACCTTACCGATAGCATAAAAACTCACTCGCTCATCGAAATGACACAAATCTGGATTCTATGAAAGTTGGACATGTCTTCTACAACTTTCTAGTTGGTCATATTTGGGTTGTTGAATTAAGAATTTGACTCACGGACTGACCCTATTCAACTTATTCCAATTTACAATCATTAACTTACTAGGTGAACTAGTTCTACCCGACAAAACAATTTGCTAGGCGATCTAGCAACTAGTCTTAACCTAATTCTGAGGTCACACCTAGATGTTTTATAACCACTAGTTAAGTTCTAGTTCATTCTAACTTACTCATTTGACCACGTCGATCACCGCCGCCCGTCACGTTTGAAGTCGCACACTACCTCGGCCCGAAGAAAGGTGCTGCTCTCGCTAATCATCGCGCTCCATGTCTTCCCGACAAGTGGTAGCTCCTACGATGCCGGATTCCCTCCTTAGACGGCAAGCACGTCGGCGCCCGACTCGTCGCTCCAACACGTTCGAGGTCATAGGTTCCTATCTACCCGCCACAAATTTTATCCATACGGACCAAGTCCTAGGGTCTCACCTATCAAGATGACCATAATTTCATATACATAGTGTAAATCCCAAATTGAGGCATCGTGAATAGGGAGAAAAATCCATCACAATCCCAACAACAATCACACAATCCATCTATCTCAACTCTATTATAGTCCATCACTAAGGACCTAGAAATAACCATGTCATGACTAAGATGATCTAAATTGGTCTACAATCATTTCACATTAGTACTCAAGCTTACTAAGGCTCATAAATAACACTACAACCCTCAAATAGTCATACAAGGCTCCATCACCTCAATGTCCATCAAATAGTAAGCTTGGGTTCGGGTCTGACAGATGCAGTACACTATACAAATCATATAAAATAGCACACTACACCAGATTTTACATTCTTAGGCTTTCTGGAAAGCTCTAGGTGTGCTCTACAACTTTTTGGTTGAACATTTTCACTAATTCGGGAGTGAACACGCTCAAAAACTTGGTTCTTTAACATGCAGCAAAAACACTTCCAGAACAGAACACTTTGTGCACAGTGTTAAAGAAAATTATCTTATATATATATCAAATTCTACTGGATTGACATGAAATTTAAGAACCAAGCACATAACATACATTCACAACACTTATCCAAAATTCAAGTCTTTTTATAAAGTAGATATTAAGTTATGCCTTTTTTATTAACACCCAAAACAGTGCATTCAACAACTACAGTTCTGTTTATAATTTCGACTAGCTGAGTTTGCATGAATTAATTACCATAGCTATGTGGTCCAAATTGAAACTTAATCTTTAGACAGATAATAGAACAACATAAATTAATTTTAAGTCATTCCCATGAGTACACAATGAGTTCTAAGTATTTTAATCTACAACAGTAACATGCAGCAAGATCTGTTCTATTTTTGACCAACATGCAAGTTTGTATTTTTATAAATTAGCAGAAAAAATCAGAAAAATCCAGAAAAATTTACTGAAGGTGTACGACACATATATGATCATCCCCTAAAAATTTCAAGTTAATCTAACCAGTAGTTTTCAAGTTATGAGCTACGAACTAACAACAAAGATTTCAGTTTTCAACATGATTTTCTGTTTTGGATTTCTTAACACATACGGAGTTATTAATGTTCAATTTATAGCATGCATGTCATTTTCAGTCACTACAATCATCATTCAAGAAGCAAAGAACAATCATAGAGATTAGAAACACCCACCTTGTAGTGTTGCTTGTAGTTGAAATGACTTGGTCTAGCTCATCTTGAGTCACCCCACCACGCTTAGCTCCTTCTTCTCCTCTTGGTCTCTTTTCCTAGTTCTCCCTCTCCCTTTCCCTTCTCTTTTCTTCTCTCTTTTTTTTATATAGAAAATTTCAGAACTAGAGAGTATAGGAGAGTGAGGAGGGGGTGTTAACTAAAGGAGTGAGAGAGGATTGCTTGAGATGACAAGCAAGTGGTTTTTTTGCAAAACCATGTGCTTGTCCATCCTCTTCTCAATGGTATGGCCGGCCAATAGGCCTCTTTTTATTGTTATTATTATTATTATTATTATTATTATTATTATTATTATTATTATTATTTTCATGCTGGTCCAATTCAAGCCCAACACAAAAATACACATATATACCCATATATTTGTATGTCAAGCTAGTTATAAATAAATTAAATAATTTCAACCATAAGAAAAAATATTTTTTTTATTAATAGTAGAATTTAGTTTAGGTACAAATCATATTAAAAGAAAAATTGGGGTGTTACATATCTGATGCGGCTATTCCCAACAACGGCAAGTGTTATTTTAAATTTGCTTCAAAACCTGCACAAACATTCACATATCTAGTTTTCATGAATTACAATCATATATCTCAGACTCAACTTGATATATTCATTTATTACAAAAAATGTTCATCATATCCAACTTCAGCAAATCATAATAAGTTACGGATACATATTACAAAATTTGTAACTCATGAAAGTTACGCATATTAGGGTATGATACAAACACATAAAAATATTACAATATAATGCATTGTCTCCTTCAAATATTACAACTTCAAAATATTACAACTTCAAATATCGGTCGTTTAAGATGGGCCTACATTGGGTACATTCTTACAGCTGCACATATTGTGTCCACTTAACCAGCATTTAGAATAAATTTTACTCGTGCTCCCACCTTTTCGAGTATCCATATCGTTGCAAATACGATTACTCCTAGGGTGACCTTTCATCCTACGTAGGCTTGTATCGGCAATGAGTTTCGATCAACTCGGTGTCGGCTAATAAGATTTGTCCTGAATATGATAAAAAGTTGGTGCCCATGTTAGTGCTAATGAACTTATAGAATAAAATGCATCAATGTAAGGTTAATAATCAATTGCATGAGAGGCACAAGCGGCCAATATATGAGAACATGGAATGTGATAGAGCTAGAATTTTTCACAAGTACACGTACGGCTCCCGAGGTCAACAGTGTACCAATATCCACCCTTTTGATGTCCATTATCCATTCTAATGCCGGTTTTAACTCCGAAAACACCAAGCTAGTTATTAAAGTTTATAGCCTCATGCAAATTTGATTTCTCACGCCGTAAACCGATAATGTCTTGAACACGTGGTGACCATAAATTTTCTTAGCTAATAAGGGTCTGTGCCGCTTCACGACTGTAGCGCTTCGAATTTACAATAAATAAATATGAAAATACGTGGCACAATTTCCAACATCTACCTCAATGTAATAGTAAACATAGCAAATGCAGAAAACTTTTCCAACTTTTATTACATCAATACTTTACATAGCACAGCGGAAAACTAACACCTTGAATTATATTTTCTTTCTTTTACTCACATTCTTTTACAATTTGAATAAGCCATATTATCATTCTACCATATGCATCCAAATCCCAAGCTAATGTTACCTACCTGTAAAACATGAGGCTAGAGATAACTCTAACCCCCAAAACTACGGGGTCAGCCATAACGGTGTGAGTGATATAAAAGAAATACAATTTAAATAAAGCATAAAGAATAAATTAATAACCAACACATTCCCACAGTAGCAACATATGGAAAAATGAAATAACGAAGAATAAAGCCTAAAACATCAAGTGAAACTAGGCTAAGTGTCAAGTGTAGGAAAACAGAGAAAACATCGTGCATAATACAAGTCAAGAAAACACAAATGCAGTATAATGACTCTCTAATGCATACTTGTCAGATTCTATGCATTCTGTACCACATTCTGTGAATAGGCCTGCCGACCCTCGACGTGTGAATGCACCGTATGTTCCGTGAATAGGCTTACCGACCATCGACACGCGAACATACCAACTATCCTCTAGACATTCCGTGAATATGTCTGCCGACCCTCGACATGCGAATATACTAGGGACACAACAATGCACAGTCCTGGAATCATTGTTCTAATAATCGGTCTAGGAGGCCGCCTAGGCGGCGCCTAGTCGCTAGGCGGTCCCCAGGCGACTCGCCTAGTCGTTTGAAAAATCAGTTTGGCCTATTGGGCGGGTCTTTACGAGGTTTAGGTGGGTCTAGGCGGACCGGATCATAAAATAGAGCTTAACCCAATCTGACTGTAGCACCCCGAATTTCCAATATAATATATCAGAAATACGTGGCACAATTTCCAGTATCAACCTCAATTGTAATAGTAAACATAGCCAAAACACAGAGAAAAATTTTCAACTTTTATTACATTAATTCTTTACAAAGCACAACAGAAAACAAACACCTTGAATTACAAATTCTTTCTTTTACAACACATTCTTTTACAATTTACATAAGCCATAACATCATTCTATCTCATGCATCCAAATCCCAAGCTATAAGTAGCTACCTGTAAAATATGAGGTTAGAGATAACCCTAACTTCCAAAACTACAGGGATCAACCATAACGGTGTGAGTCACAAACAACATGTATCAACTGCAAGAATAAATAAAATAAGAAATGACAATAAATAAAATATGAAAACATCAAGTGGAACTAGACTAAGTGTCAAGTGTAGGAAAACAGGAAACAACATGCATAAAACCAAGTCAAGAAAATACCAACGCTATATGCTGACTCTCTAATGCATACTTGTCGGATTCTATGCATCCCATTCTACTTAGGTCTGGTGCAAGCCCTTATCGTTCTCCACTTGATAGGGTTTAGTCCCCCACTATGCAACTAATCCTACTACGATGAATACTACGAGATTTAAACATTCTGCAAGTATCGGTTCTCGCCTTTGGAATACTGGAGGCCAATCCCACCCACGAATCATTCTGTGGCCCTTACGTCCATCGTCCTGGAAACTGGAGATTGCCTCACTCCGCAGGTCATCCTGGAACCCTCATTGCACAGACATTCCATGAGCATTGCTCTCGTCCTCAGAATACTGGAGATCAATCCCACTCCGCAGATCACTCTGTGGCCCTTACGTCCGTCATCTCGGAATACTGGGGAATATCTCACTCCTTGGATCATCCTGGAGTTCATAACTCACATTTGCTCTCATTTCATCATATCACCATCTAGTGTCTGTCCTTATCTTGTTAAGTTAATTAGTTATTTATTAGATTGCGAATCTATTAGAGTTGGTAGACCCTACCAGGCTTAACTCAACTGAACAACAACCAAAATCTCAACCGTCGGTAGTTAGGGCCCTACTCAATCTCTAAAGACTCATCGCTCAACCATCAATACCAAAACTTTCAATAAAACTTACAAATCCATCATCAAAATGATTATATGAAAAAAAACTTCTTAAATAAAAAATCCAAATCCATATAATGTACTCATAAAATTCCAGAATTCAAATAAAATATTAAATCCATTAAATAACAGAAAATCATATTTTTAAGTCGTAGAATATCACCAAAACATCAATTCTTTTGAAAACACATATAACTCACTTAATAAGGTCATAATAATACATTTAAAATGCTATTATAAATAAAATATAACTCTCTGTAAAATACTGTAATCTGTAGTAATAACATCTTCTAAAACAGTAGGGCAATAATCCATAATATCGAGAAAATAATCATTTAAAAGAAACGAAGAAAATCAACAAAACAACCAAAAACACAATTGACGGTCGACCGCTCAAACAGAGCAGTCGACTGTCAATTCGAGATTTTCAAAATAAAAGCATGACGGTTGACCGTGACCTGCTATACAGCTGGTTAGGGTTTTTTGTGCATGTTCTCGACTGATACTTTAAATAACTTTGAAAAAACCAAAATTAAATTTCCTGAGATGATCAAACATATCTTGTATAACATATAGGAGTTATTAAAACACATCAAAACACATCAAGATCTCAAAAGATTGATTTTTCACAAAAATCTTTAACAACAGCAACTTATATATATATATATATATATATATATATATCTGTGTGTGTGTGTGTGGTCGACCGTGACCTGCTATACAGCCGGTTATGGTTTTTTGTGCATGTTCTCGACTGATACTTCAAATAACTTTGAAAAAACCAAAATTAAATTTCCTGAGATGATCAAACATATCTTGTATAACATATAGGAGTTATTAAAACACATCAAGATCTCAAAAGATTGATTTTTCACAAAAATCTTTAACAGCAGCAACTTATATATATATATATATGTGTGTGTGTGTGTGTGTGTGTGTGTGTGTGTGTTCAAATACAGATTTAAGCATTAGTTTAAGCTTCATAACTCCATCAAATAAGAGTATTAAAAATTTTAAACCCGTCTCAGAATCAACACAATTGAAATTCAATCGAAATCCCATCAAAATTCACAAAATCTTCAAAACAGGGGATTATGAATGTGAATGTGTATATATGTGTGTTTGTGCATTAATTAAACATTCAAAATCCATTGCATATATGTAGTTTATTGTTCCAAACTACCTCAGTACCAAACAACTCAGATCTAAAGCAAGATTTCACAAAAAAACTCCAAAGCAAGCTTCGGCATGCACAACTACAGACCCGAAAACATTTACTCAACCCCCAACTTTAAAACTTGATCTGTTGGTCCAACCAATCCTTTTATAACTTGTTATACACATACCCAATTACTTATATCTGTTTATCCACGAATATATACCATTATAACAACCATTCACTAAGTTTTATTCATCGCAATTTATTAACAGTGTGTATATACATCTATATTCAACAGTAAAGATCTCATCTTTGATCAATTTGTTTACTCTCATGCAATAACATCATATAACTCAATACATATATTCAAATCAGCAACAAAATGATTGAAAACATCCTACCCATGATTTCTATTAGGTTCCCTTGACAATCTCAAGTCATCAAATTAGGGTTTAACTCATCAATAGTATAGTTTCATGAAAAGATTCACTTTTAATTCATCTACTCATAAAAATTCATTATATCTTCATCCATCATCTATCATGCTTTCTAAAAGATAAATTATCACATACAACATGCTTAGAACAATAAGAAAATAAATAAATGTCACTTACCTTATTGAAGAATCAACCGCAGATAATAAAGAAATAAGAAAAATCCCTCATTTCGCAAGAAAACCAAGATCCTCGTTTTAAAACTCCAAGAAAATAATAATAAGAAATCCCTTTTGTGTTGTGTAGCAAAGAGACGGCTGCACTCCACCCTTTATAGGCCGGAAATCCAAGTAATTAGGGTTTTGCATAGATTTGTAAATTACTTCTTTTAAATATACCTTTATATATATATATATATATATATATATATATATATATATATATATATATATATATATATATATATATATACTTGGAAATTAAATAAAACCAAATTAATTGAGATTTAAAAACAAAAAAAATACCCTAATAGTGGCCGACACTGTTTTGAAAACCCAGAAAAACGAAATTGCACTTTTGCCCCTCTAAGTGGCAATTTTGCAAAAAGACCATTCTTTATCAAAACTTGCAAAACAAACCAAATTTATTAACACAAAAAATAAACTCTTTACCTCTTGGTTGACTAGGCATCATGTCCAACCCAAAAATTCGAAAATATGGAGTTTTCACTCTAAGTGGTAATTTTGCACAAAAGTCCATCTTTTTGTAATATTTGCAAATTGGTCAAATAATTATCAGAAAAATTCAGAAAATTCACAAATAATATCTAATAATAAATAATGAGTTTCCCCAAAATATTTTTTGACTTTCAATTTCTCAAGAAAATATTTGCACGTGTAAAAAGGTAAATTTCCAGAAAAATATTTATTAAATAACAAAAAATAATTTTAATTCATTTATTAATCTTAAAAGCATTATTTAAAAATCTGGGGGTATTACATCACTCTCTCCTTAGAATAGTTCTGTCCTCAGAACTACTACTAATAGGCTCCAAACAAAATAAGTAAAAGGAATTGAAATCTGATGTGTCTAATTTTTATACAAATATTTGTACTCATTTACCCATAAAAATTACTTGTTTTCGTCTATCTTGTTTATAATTCATCTTATTTCCAAAAGATTTCAAGTAATTAATTATTTTTGAAGAAATAAGATTTTTGATGCAAAATGTGAAGATTTTTGGTAAAACTCAACAAACAAAACAAATAGAATGATTTATTAAATTTTATTGTTTTGTTGATTTTTAAATTATATTATTTTGCCGTGAGAAATGAAAGATATAAATTTTAATTCGCCAATTCAGATGAAATTGCAATAAACAATTGTAAAAAAGGTTTAAATGAGCTAATATGACTGTTAGTTAGTTTAATTAATTCTAAACTAATTAATTTTATTTTTAAACCCTAATTTATGATTTTATTTTGTGTATGCAGTACGTGTTTTCAAGAAAAGTAAGAGAAGAAAAGGAAGAAAGAAATAAAGAGCAAATCATGGAAGAAAGTAAATAAATGAAAAAATGAGGATTTGTCTGCAAAAAGTAAACCTTAATTCTCCTTTCTGTTTGCCTATAAATACACACCAAGGGAAGCACATCGGAGGACAAGACGTGACAGCTACAAACAAATAAAAAATAAATTAAAAAATCAGAGTGCTCTCTCTCTCTTTGAGACTCGCGTGCAGTCAAGCCAGGAGAGAGAGAGAGACGAACCACAGAGCACGTGGACGTGACGACCGATTAGACGCGGGGCGTGTGTTTCAAGGACGAACAGAGACAGCGGAAGGTGGACCCAAACGCCTCTGCTGTGTGCACACGTGGCGTTCAGCTCAAGGACGAAACGAAGCAGCGCGCGGTTCAAGGCGAGCTGACATGATGTTTTACTGCTGACGTCAGCGGCTCGGAACTTAGAGACGACAAACAGTAGAGAATTGATTTTGCTTTTCGGAATGCGGTTCGAGACTGTTCGGTTTGCAATTTCTTTTAAAAAAAAGCAGTCTATTTTTGTATCTCTTTTCTCTCTCTAACTTTATAATGCAATCCAAGATAATATTTGTTTGTTGCAAAACCATTATGAACTAAATTTATTTTTCTAAGGCTACGATGTAGCCTAGTTTTGAGAACACAATTTTAATTACATATTATTTTTCTATTTTTTCCATGGCTGTGTAAATTTTTATTCTTAATGCATACAATTGGTGGATAGACATTTGTATGATCTATTAAATCATGAAGAGACCGAACTGGGAATTTGTGATTAATAAAAATTAAACACCGTTATAAGAGCGAACTGCTGTTAATGTGATCGTTAAGAAATCCACAGATCTTAATGAATTTTCAATTGATAATTTGTGCATGAACTATGACGAATAATTAGTGAGAATAATTTTGATATTGCTTGAGAGAGAATATTGAATAATTTGAGGATTTTGGTCTACAACTTGGAAAAATAATATTTTTATTCATATGAAATTATAAATTGTGTGTGATTAACTAGGTGAAGTCAAAAACCCTAGAATTAATTTTGCCATTAAAAAATTACAAAAATTTCAGATGTCGCTCCCTCTTAATTAATTTATTTAGTTTTCTTTAGATTAATTTAATTTAGTTATTTTATTTTATTGAATTTCGATATTCCAAATAGTAGTTAATCTAGTAAATACGGTACTCAATAAAATAATTAGTCCTTGTGGGTTCGATACTCTTTTCACTAAAACTATACTGCTTGTTGCGATTTTGTACACTTGCAAATATTCACATCAAGTTTTTGGCGCCGTTGCCGGGAACTAGTTATTCTTTTATTGATATTGAAAATTGCTAGATTATTACTAGTTTGGATTTTTATTTTTATTTTTAGATTTAATTATTATTTTACTTCTTTCTTCTCTTTTGATTTATTTTTCTTTATTTACTTGTTTTTCAGGACTTAGGTGTGTATGCCCAGATCTAATCCATTGGAGCCTACACTTTTTGACCCAGAAACTGAGAGAACTTTACGTCAGATCAGAAAGAAAAAGAAAGAAAACACCACACCCTTTTTATCCATGGCGAATGAAGAGGAGAACAAAGCTTTGAGGGATTATGCAATGCCCTCAATCAATGGAACTATGTCAAGCATCACAATGCCTGCAATAGAAGCAAATAATTTGAAATTAAACCAGCAATTATTCAGATGATTCAGCAAACAGTTCAATTTGGAGGACTAGCACATGATGACCCAAATGTACACATCGCAAACTTTCTCAAAATATGTGATACCTTCAAACACAATGGAGTTTCTAATGATGCTATCCAACTGAGACTCTTTCCTTTCTCACTCCGAGATAAGGCAAAGGCTTGGTTGAATTCTTTGCCGTCAGGAGTTATTACAACTTGGGAGGGCTTAGCAAAAAAATTTTGCAAAATGTATTTTCCCCCAGCAAAAACAGCAAAGTTAAGAAATGACATCACAACATTCACTCAATTCGAGACAGAGTCATTATATGATGCATGGGAGAGGTACAAAGAGCTATTAAGAAACTGTCCTCATCATGAACTTCCAATGTGGCTACAAGTGCAAACATTCTATAACGGTTTGGGGGCTACAAATCGATCCATGGTAGATGCAGCAGCTGGAGGTGCACAATTGAGAAAAACTCATGAAGCAGCTTATGACCTTTTAGAGGAGATGGCATCTAATAACTATCAGTGGTCCTTAGAAAGAACAATGCAAAGAAAAGTGGAGAGAGTTTTTGAACTTGACCCTATTTCTACTTTAACTGCAGAAATTGATATTTTATCTAAGCAAATAGGTAATATGAATGTTAATTCTATTCAATCTAATATCATTTGTGATCTTTGTGCAGGAAATCATCATAGTGCAGATTGCCAAGTGGGGAATCCTTTTGCTCCATCAAATGCCGAACAAGCAAATCATGTGTCAAATTTTCAAAGGCAAAACAAGCCTTATGCAAACACATACAATCTAGGATGGAGAAATCACCCCAATTTTTCTTGGAACAATAATCAAGGAGGAGTTAGACCACAACAAAATTTTCAACAAAAAGAAAAGAAGCCGACATTAGAAGAGATGTTTATGCAACACATGCGGAATACAGAGCAATACATGCAAAAGATAGATTTGGCAATCCAAAATGTTGCAAATTCAACTTCGGCTTCCATTCACAATCTTGAGGTAAAAATTAATCAAATTTCAAATATTCTTAATGAAAGAGCTGCAGGAACATTACCAAGCAACACAGTTGTCAACCCCAAGGAGCATGTCAAGGCAATAATACTTAGAAGTGGAACAACAATTGAGCAGCCACAAATCAAAAATGTCGAACAAGATGTGGATGAAAAGCATGGTGAAAATGAGCAAAGTTTGGAGGAACCAACGCAGCACAAAGGAGGGTCAAGCCAAACAATTTCAGGGGAGTTTAATTCTAACACTTGTACTAATTCTCCTTATGATCCACCTATTCCTTTTCCACAAAGACTTAAAAAGAATAAGCTTGATAATCAGTTTTCAAAATTTTTAAATATTTTCAAGCAATTGCTTATTAATATTTCTCTTATTAAAGCTTTAGAACAAATGCCTAAATATGCTAAATTTTTTAAGGATATTTTATCAAACAAGAGGAAGCTAGAAGAGCATGAGATGGTGATGTTAACTGAAGAAAGTAGTGCAATTTTACAAAAGAAGCTGCCGCCAAAACTTAAAGATCCAGAGAGTTTTACAATTCCTTGCACTATTGAAAATTCTTCTTTTTATAAAGCACTATGTGATTTAGGAGCAAGTATTAATCTTATGCCATATTCTGTTTTTAGAAAATTAGGTATTGGAGAAGCAAAGCCTACCACAATTTCCTTGTAATTGGCGAACAGGTCAATCAAATATCCAAGAGGGATCATTGAAGATGTTTTGGTAAAAGTTGACAAATTCATATTTTCAGCTGATTTTATTGTGCTTGACATGGAGGAAGATAGGAAGATGAAAAAATCCCTTTGATTTTGGGGAGACATTTTCTTATAACAGGGAGAACATTGATTGATGTGTAACAAGGAAAACTTATTTTAAGGGTTGACAACGAGCAGGTAACTTTTGATGTATTTAAATTCATGGAGATTCCCTCAGAAGTTCATGCATGCTTTCAAGTAAGTGAAGTCATGGGAGAAACACATTGGGATGAAATTGCTAAATTACCGTTAGAAGAATGCTTAACAACTTCAGAAACACTTGAATTAGAAAATGAAGAGATTTTTTATTATGATAAAAATTTGGAAGATACACCACTCATTTTCTCATCACCACAATAACTTGAGCTTAAACAACTCCCATCGAGTTTGAGGTACGCATTTTTAGGCCAAAACTCCACTTTTCCTGTTATTATCAATGATTCTTTAAATAATTTTGAAGAAGAGAAATTGTTGAGAGTTTTGAGAGAACATAAAACAGCCTTGGGATGGAACATTTCCGATATAAAGGGGATTAGTCCTTCAATATGCATGCATAAAATTTTAATAAAGGATGATTTTAAACCTATAGTGCAACCACAGCGAAGATTAAATCCATCAATGCAAGAAGTGGTGGATAATGAGGTCTTGAAGCTTTTAGATGCAGGTATCATTTATCCAATTTCAGATAGTGCATGGGTAAGTCCTATACATGTTGTGCCAAAAAATGGAGGAATAACTGTAGTAAAAAATGATAATAATGAGCTAATACCAACTAGAACAGTCACGGGATGCGAGTGTGCATAGATTATCGAAGACTAAACGATGCAACTAGAAAAGATCATTTTCCGCTACCTTTCATTGACCAAATGCTAGAAAGACTTGCAGGCCATTCATACTATTGTTTTCTTGATGGGTATTCGGGATACAATCAAATTGCTATAGCACCAGAAGATCAAGAGAAAACAACTTTTACTTGCCCATATGGAACTTTTGCATATAGAAGGATGCCTTTTGGTCTTTGTAATGCCCCGCCACATTTCAACGCTGCATGATGTCAATTTTTTCGGATATGGTTGAGAAATTTATTGAAATTTTCATGGATGATTTTTCAGTTTTTGGTTATTCATTTGATAATTGTTTATCTAACTTATCTTTGATTTTGCAGCGTTGCAAGGAAACAAATTTGGTGTTAAATTGGGAGAAATGTCACTTTATCGTGAAAGAAGGGATTGTGTTAGGCTACAAAGTTTATTTTAAGGGAATTGAAGTGGATCGTGCTAAAATTGATGTCATTGAAAAGCTACCACCACCAACCAATGTTAAAGGAGTGAGAAATTTCTTGGGTCATGCCAGATTTTATCGACGATTTATAAAAAAAATTTCTTTAATCACTAAACCTCTTTGCAATCTTTTAAATAAAGATACACCTTTTAATTTTTCTCATGATTGCTTGCATGCTTTTGAAACATTGAAAAAGAAATTGATTTCAGCACCTATAATTATTGCACCAGATTGGAATTTGCCTTTTGAATTAATGTGTGATGCTCGTGATGTAGCGATAGGTGCTGTTTTAGGGCAAAGAAAAAATAAAATTTTTCACACCATTTATTATGCAAGTAGAACTTTGACAGAAGCAGCTTAATTATGCTACTACTGAAAAACAATTATTAGCTGTTGTATTTGCTTTTGACAAATTTCGATCTTATTTGATAGGTTCAAAAGTGGTTGTGTACACGGATCATTCAGCTCTCAAATACTTGCTTGCAAAGAAGGAAGCCAAACCAAGATTGCTTCGTTGGATTTTACTTTTACAATAATTTGATGTGGAAATTAAGGACAAAAAAGGTGTGGAAAATGTGGTGGCCGATCGTTTATCTCGCATTGAGCCAAAAGATGAAAACAAATTGCAGGTTACACCAATCAATGAAGAATTTCCAGATGAGTATTTAATGATGATACAAACTCCTCCATGGTATGCCGATATAGTTAATTACTTGGTATAAAAAATTCTACCTCCTGATTTTACTTATCAACAAAAGAAGAAATTTTTCTCTGACTTGAAATATTATTTTTGGGAGGAATCTTTCTTATTTTGCCATTGTGCAGATCAAGTAATAAGGAGATGTGTACCTGAAGAGGAAATGGAAAGCATACTCAAATATTGCCACACATTGGAATGTGGTGGCCATTTTAGTGGAGCAAAAACAGCATCAAAAATTTTACAATCAGGATTTTATTGGCCCTCAATTTTTAAAGACGCTTTTAATTTTGATAAATTATGTGATCATTGTCAAATGGTGGGAAATATTTCTAGAAAACATGAGATGCCCCTAAATAATATTTTAGTGATTGAATTATTTGATGTTTGGGAGATAGATTTTATGGGTCATCTTCCATCTTCATTTTCTAATAGATATATTTTGGTTGCTGTAGATTATGTCTCCAAGTGGGTGGAAGCTGCTGCCTTATCAACCAATGATGCAAGAGTAGTGGTGAACTTCACTAGAAAAAATATCTTTTCACGATTTGGAGCTCCAAGGACAATTATTAGTGATGGAGGAACACATTTTTGCAACCGTCAATTTGATGCTTTACTTGCTAAGTATGGAGTTACTCATCATGTTACTCATCATGTTGCAACACCATATCATCCTCAAACAAGTGGTCAAGTGGAGGTTTCAAATAAAGAGTTGAAGCGTATACTTGAGAAGACAGTGAATGTGTCACGAACAGATTGGGCAAGAAAATTGGATGATGCATTATAGGCATATAGAACGGCATTTAAAACACCAATTGGAATGTCCCCATATAGATTGGTGTATAGTAAAGCATGTCACTTATCGGTTGAACTTGAGCATCGCGCTTATTGGGTAATAAAGACACTTAATTTTGACATGAAAAATGTTGGTGAAAAAAGAATGTTGCAACTAAATGAGATGGACGAGTTTCGCAATGATGCTTATAAAAATGCCAAGATCTATAAAGAAAAGACTAAACGATGGCACGATAAGCATATTTTGAGAAGAGAATTCAAGGAAGGGGAAAAAGTGTTGTTATTCAATTCAAAACTTAAGACTTTTTCCAGGAAAATTGCGATCTAGGTGGACGGGACCATTTGTTGTTACACGAGTTTTTTCATATGGAGCTATAGAAATTCATCATGAGAAAAAAGGGACATTCAGGTCAATGGACAACGGTTGAAGCCATACATGGATAGAGAAATTGGCAAGGAAATCATGCACATCGAGAAGGCCAAACAATAGTAACAAGATGAAGAAAGTCTGGCTGAAGACTTAAAACTTAGCGCTTCTTGGGAGGCAACCCATGTTTTCTTTTCCTGCATTTAGATTTGATTTTTCCATAGTTTATTTTAATTTTAATTTTTAATTTTATTTTGTAGAATTGTATGAGTTTTGAAGTCGCCGGGCGGAGCTGTTTTCTACACCTGCATTGATGACTGTTTTTGAGCAGTATGGGTTCAGAATCTGAAAAATTGATTCAAAAAGAAATTGTAGAAAATTGTCTTAGCTTTCTAGCAAAAAAAATCAGCCAATTTGGACATCTACAGCTCCAGATATCACAAAAATACTGAACACCGCGCGTGCAGAATTTTTAAGACGAATCAGGGGAGAAATTCTGAACATTTTGCATTCTTTTTGTTTTTCTTTTCCTTTCCCATTGAAGACAATGTGATATTCAAGTTTGGGGGAAGGGTTACAAATTTATTTTTTTTATATAAAAGAAGAAAAAAAACAAAACAGAATGGATTTCAATTAGACTCACCATTACACTTTTGAAGTTCTTTATTGTGATAAGCATTGAAATAATATTTTTTTAGGATAGACAATTTCTTATAAAGCAAGAGTAAGCATACTTATTTACTTTAGGATTATTGAATTTCAAAATCCTTACAAAATTGTATGAGCCATGTGATTATACCTAAAAGAAAGAAAAATGTGATACTTTTTCTTGTGATTATCCCCTTTGATCTAGTCCTAAACAGAGTTTAAGTAAATAGAGTAATAATGGAAAAAAAAATATGAATAAAGTCAATCTACTCCAATGTTTTGAGTTGCTTAGTAACTAGGGGTATTCATCACCAATGTTTGCTTTTACGTCAAACGACAACTTGAAATATGAGTATGCAAATCACTCTCAGTTTGTGACTTGTTGAGTAACCGGGTGAATTCATCACAAATGTTTGCATTCGCGTAAAAAGACAAGTAATAACTTAGAGAAGAGACCCAAAAAAAAAAATTTCAGAGAACTCTCTCTCTCTGAGACTCACGTGCAGTCAAGCCAGAAGAGAGAGAGACGAACCATAGAGCACCTGGACGTGACAGCCGATTGGACGTGGGGCGTGTGTTTCAAGGAGGAACAAAGACAGCAGAAGGTGGACCCAAACGCCTCTGCTGTGTGCACACGTGGCATTCAGCTCAAGGACGAAACGAAGCAGCGCGCGGTTCAAGGCGAGCTGACGTGATGTTTTGCTGCTGACGTCAGCGGCTCGGAACTCAGAGACGACAGACAGTAGAGAATTGATTTTGCTTTTCGGAATGCGGTTCGAGACTGTTCGGTTTGCAATTTCTTTTATAAAAAGCAGTCTCTTTTTGTATCTCTTTTCTCTCACTAATTTTATAATGCAATCCAAGACAATGTTTGTTAGTTGCAAAAACATTATGAACTAAATTTATTTTTCTAGGGCTACGATGTAGCCTAGTTTTGAGAACACAATTTTAATTCCATATTATTTTTCTATTTTTCCATGGTTGTGTGTTGATTTTTATTCTTAATGCATGCAATAGGTGGATAGACATTTGTATGATCTATTAAATCATGAAGATACTGAACTGGTAATTTGTGATTAATAAAAATTAAACACCGTTATAAGAGCGAACTGCTGTTAATGTGATCGTTAAGAAATCCATAGATCTTTATGAATTTTCAATTGATAATTTGTGCATGAACTATGACAAATAATTAGTTGAGAATAATTTTAATATTGCTTGAGAGAGAATGTTGAATAATTTGAGGATTTTGGTCTACAACTTGGAAAAATAATATTTTTATTCATATGAAATTATAAATTGTGTGTGATTAACTAGGTGAAGTCAAAAGCCCTAGAATTAATTTTGCCATTAATAAATTACAAAAATTTCAGATGCCACTCCCTCTTAATTAATTTATTTAGTTTTCTTTAGATTAATTTAATTTAGTTGTTTTATTTTATTGAATTTCGATTTTTCGAATAGTAGTTAATCTAGTAAATTCAGTACTCAATAAAATAATTAGTCATTGTGGGTTCGACACTCTTTTCACTAAAACAATACTACTTGTTGCGATTTTGTACACTTGCAAACATTCACATCAAAATCTCATAAATGGGAAATAGTTTAAGAAATACCATTACACAAGAGAATGTAATCTAATAAAAGAAATACAACTCAACTCAAGGAGTACAATCATACAAAAGAATACAATCATACAAAAAGCTTAGGAAAATCCTTCTGCATTCGATCATCCGGCTCCCAAGTAGCCTCCTCGAACTGTTGGTTCCTCCACAACATCTTGACCATAGGTATCACCTTGCTCCTCAAAACCTTCTCCCTACGATCAACAATCTATACAAGTTGCTCCTTGTAACTCAAGTTCACCTGTAGACCTTCAGGCACTTCTACCAATTGATGACTCTGATCTGGCACATACTTTCTCAACAACGACACATAGAACACATCATGCACCTGTGCCAACTCCTTCGGAAGCTCCAACTTATATGTCGTTTTACCAATCCGCGCCAAAATTCTGTATGGCCCAATATACCTTGGTGTCAACTTGCCTCCCTTACCAAACCTAATCACTCCCTTGGTCAGATTTATCTTGAGGAAAACTGCATCCCCAACCTCAAACTCCAAGTCCCTCCTTCGAGTGTCTGCATAACTCTTCTGCCTTCTCTGAGCCTCGACCAACCTCTTGCGAATCAACTCAATCTTCTCTGATGTTTGCTGCATAATCTCGGGCCCAAATATCTGCCTCTCGCTAACCTCATGCCAACAAATAGGTGTTCTGCACTTCCTCTGGTATAGAGCATCGTACGGAGCCATCCCGGTACTTGCATGGTAATTGTTGTTATAAGCAAACTCAACCAATACCAAGTATCTCTTCCAACTGCCACCGAAATCCATAACACAAGCCCTCAGCATATCTTCCAATACCTGATTCACCCTTTCAGTCTGACCATCAGTCTGTGAATGAAAAGCGGTACTGAAATTGGTTATGGTACCCAAAGCTGCTTGCAGACTCTTCCAAAAACTCGAAGTGAACCTCGCATTCCTGTCGGACACATCGACACAGGAACTCCATGAAGCCTCACAATCTGATCAATGTACAGCTTTGTCAATTTCTCCAACGACCAAGTAATCTTCGTAGACAGAAAGTGAGCTGACTTGGTCAAACGGTCAACAATAACCCAAATCGAGTCATTGCTCATCGCACTCCTTGGAAAACCTGTGATGAAATCCATGCTGATATTCTCCCACTTCCATTCTGGAACGGGCGAAAGCTGCAACAAACCTCCAGGTCTCTAATTTTCTGCTTTAATCTGCTGACAAGTCAGACACCTCGCCACAAAATCTGTCACATCCTGTAACGCCCCTGCCCCTAGCTCGGACAATTTATACAATTTAGAAGAAAAATTAGATATTATGAAGTACAACTGTCCACCACATGCTGCCTCTAAAAAGGTGGTTAACCGAATTGGTGACTCTTGATCATTGGCATTATTATTTATTAATATTATATTCTTCTTCAATCCCGATATGGGACTATAATTACTCACTTCTCCCGTAGCAAGCACCTCCCGTATTTGCCACGTCATCGGAGAGAGAAAGAGAACACATGCAGCCTGTCTCCTTCACACAGTGGGCCCCCTGGCATTCGCCACGTCAGCGTAGCTGACACCACACAAGAGTAGCAACAGCATTATATGTTGTCCTCTTTTTTGTGTGGACCCCCACCACTACACAATATTTCCATATAATATCCCCCATAGGAAATCCTTTGGGGCTAACAGCCAATACTCCTTTATATATATATACCACATATTATTCACAAATTACGGGGTGTTACACACACCCCCCCTTCAGAAATCAGCGTCCTCGCTGAGCACGGGGCATGCACAACCAAGTGCAGGATCTCTTTTCTAGCCGATGTGGAATGGAGTACCCTGATTCTGCTAGCTGCACAGTACCCCGATTCTGCGGGTTGTACAGTCCCCTTACCTGGGCGACCTGTCCCTAACCTCGCTCCCTCTCAGGCATACTTACCCGTACATCTGCTAGCTCCATCTCAGGCATACATCTCAACCACTCTTACCTACACTCGGTGTCGAAATTCGGCTCTGATATCATTTGTAACGCTCCTGCCCCTAGCTCAGACAATTTAGAAGACAAATTAGATACTATGTAGTACAACTGCCCACCACAAGCTGCCTCTCAAAAGGTGGTTAACCGAATTGGTGACTCTTGATCATATGCATTATTATTTATTAACATTATATTCTTCTTCAATCCCGATATGGGACTATATTTACTCACTTCTCCCGTAGTAAGCACCTCCCGTATTTGCCACATCATCGGAGAGAGAAAGAGAAAACATGCAGCCTGTCTCCTTCACACGATGGGCCCTCTGGCATTCTCCACATCAGCGTAGCTGACGCCACACAAGAGCAGCAATAGCATTATATGCTGTTCTCTTTTTCGTGTGGACCCCCACCACTACACAATATTTCCATATAATATCCCCCATAGGAAATCCTATGGGGCTAACAACCAATACTCCTTTATATATATATATACCATATATTATTCAGAAATTACGGGGTGTTACACATCCCTCTTCATACCGGACCACCAAAAGTGCTGTTTGATGTCCTCGTACATCTTTGTGCCTCCAGAATGTACTGACAACAAAGTACTTGTGCCTCTTGCAAGATATTCTCCCTCAAATCTGTATTCTCCGGAACACACAACCTTTCACCCATCCAGAAAACTCCATCTTGGACACGGAACTCTGACAACTTGCCATCGGAAACCTGCTGCAACATCTTCTGAATCTCTACATCTGATTTATGACCTTCTACAATCTGCTATCTCAAAGAAGGCTGCAGCCTTAGCTAAGCCAAAGACGCTTCCAAACCCTGCAGTACCACCTCAATACCTGCTTGATCAATCTCTGCTAACTCACTCTGAGTATTGATCAAGCTCGCCAAACTGCTCTTCCGACTAAGCCCATCGGCTATCACATTCGCCTTTTCCGGATGATACTTGATCTCAGGACGAATGTCTTCCAACACCTCCAACCACCTCCTCTGCCGAAGATTTAGATCATTCTGGTGATAAATGTACTTCAAGCTCTTGTGGTCGGTATACATATTGACCTTCTCACCATATACATAATGCTTCCACTGCTTCAAGGCAAAGATAATGGCTGCTAACTCCAGATCATGCGTCGGATAATTCTTCTCATGCGGACGCAACTGCCTCGAACCATAGGCAATAACTTTGCCTTCCTGCATCAAGACACACCCCAAATCTCTGAGAGATGCATCACTGAAGATATCATAATCCTTCCCAGCTTGTGGTAAAGCCAAGATAGGCGCAGTCGTCAACCTCTCCTTTAGCTCAAGGAAACTCACCTTACACTTATCAGTCCATGTGAATGCCACATTTTTCCGAGTTAACCCTATCAAAGGAACTACAATTTATGCATAGCCCTGAATGAATCCCCTGTAGTACCCAACCAAACCCAAGAAACTCCTGACTTTCTTCAATGACGTTGGCTTGGGCCAATTCTTCACTACTTCAACCTTCTGAGGATCAATAGCCACTCCCTCCTTAGAAAGGATATGACCAAGAAAAGCTACATCCTGAGTTGCAGGTGCCCTCTGCTCTGGCCTACAGAAATTTTCCCACTCTGACTAGCTACATCCTGAGTGGGAAAGGAACTTCTTCCCACTCTGACTAGCTACTGGCCTCTTGCTCCTGTTCCAGATCTCTTGCTTCTTCTGGAATTGGTCCATATCCTCTTCTGTCATAGCTGCTCTCTTGACCAGCTTATGAAACCTCCTTATGCCCAAAGGAATCATCATCGACCTCAAATTCGGCCTCAAGCCCTGCTCAAAATTCTTGGCCTTCTTCGCTTCATCAACAATCAGCTCCGGTGCATACCTTGACAGCTGAGCGAACTTAATCTCATATTCATACACTATCATATTGCCTGGCTACAGATTCAAGAATTATGTTGCCTTCTTCTCCTGAATATCCAGAGGAAAGAAATGATCCCTGTATTCATCCATAAAAGCTTCCCAAGTCACTTGCTGATCTCCAAAAGTCCTTTTCACTGACTACCACCAGACGCCAGCATCCTTCTCTAACTGCATAGTAACCAATTTCACCTTATTGACTGCTGGGGTTTCCAAGACTTCGAAGACCATCTCCATCTGTCTTATCCAATCATTAGCCTCATTTGGATCAGACTGTCCCTCAAACACTGGTGGCTTCATCCGATTGAAGGACTCAACCTGCTTGACCAGATCAGCATTGACAAACACTAGTCCAGCCCCCTAATTTTGATTTTGATTCTGTGCCATATTAGCTGCCATGAATGCATTCAAGGTTTGATACACCCTGGCAATTTCAGTCTCAAGATCAAGTCCAGCCTCATGGGAACTTCCAGCCCCATCACCATTACTACCATTCCTGGTCCTGGATCCTGTCATTATACTGAATACTGCAAAATGAGGGTAAAGTTAGAGCATCACAACATAATTCATATTCACATCAATACCTCATGGCAAAACCTCAACCATACCCCAAACCAAAACATCATGTTCTAACTCTATGTGAAACTCACACTCTAATGTCCACACCTAGATACTCACACTCTAATGTCCACACCTAGGTTTATTTTTATACCATGTTTATTATTACTATTGAAGCATGCTCTGATACCAACCTCTGTAGCAGCCCGAATTTTCAATATAATACCTCAGAAATACGTGGCACAATTTCCAGCATCAACCTCAATTGTAATAGTAAACATAGCCAACACACAGAGAAAATTTTTCAACTTTTATTACATTAATTCTTTACAAAGCACAGCAGAAAACAAACACCATGAATTACAAATTCTTTTTTTTACAACACATTCTTTCACAATTTACATAAGCCATAACACCATTCTATCTCATGCATCCAAATCCAAACATATAAGTATCTACCTGTAAAACATGAGGCTAGAGATAACTCTAACCCCCCAAACTACAGGGGTCAGCTATAACGGTGTGAGTGACATAAAAATAATTTCAACATAAATAAAACATAAGGTATAAGTCACAAACATCATGTATCAACAGCAAGAATAAATGAAATAAGAAATGACAATAAATAAAACATGAAAATATCAAGTGGAACTAGACTAAGTGTCAAGTGTAGAAAAACAGGAAACAACATGCATAAAACCAAGTCAAGAAAATACCAATGCTATATGCTGACTCTCTAATGCATACTTGACAGATTCTATGCATCCCACTCTACATAGGTCTGGTGCAAGCCCTTATCGTTCTCCACTTGATAGGGTTTAATCCCCCGCTATGCAACTAATCCGACTACGATGACTACTACGAAATTTAGACATTCTGCAAGTATCGGTTCTCGTCCTTGGAATACTGGAGGCCAATCCCACTCGCGGATCAATCTGTGGCCCTTACGTCCATCATCCCAGAAACTGTAGATTGCCTCACTCCGCAGATCATCCTGGAACCCTCATTGCACAAACATCCCATGAGTGTTGCTCTCGTCCTCATAATACTGGACATCAATCCCACTCCGTAAATCACTCTGTGGCTCTTACGTCCATCGTCCCGGAATACTGAGAAATATCTCACTCCTTGGATCATCCTGGAGTCCATAACTCACATTTGCTCTCATTTCATCATATCACCATCTAGTGCCTGTCCTTATCTTGTTAAGTTAATTAGTTGTTTATTAGATTGCGAATCTCTTAGAGTTGGTGGACCCTACCGGGCTTAACTCAACTAAACAATAATCAAAATCTCAACCGCCGGTAGTTAGGGCCCTACTCAATCTCTAAAGACTCATCGCTCAACCATCAATACCAAAACTTTCAATAAAACTTACAAATCCATCATCAAAACGATTATATGAAGAAAACTTCTTAAATCAACAAAAATCCAAATCTATATAATGTACTCATAAAATTCCAGAATTCAAATAAAATATTCAATCCATTAAATAACAGAAAATCATATTTTTAAGTCGCAGAATATCACCAAAACATCAATTCTTTTGAAAACATACATAACTCACTTAATAAGGTCATAAGAATACATTTAAAATGCTATTATAAATAAAATATAACTCTCTGTAAAATACTGTAATCTGTAGTAAAACATCATCTAAAACAGTAGGGCAATAATCCATAATATCAAGAAAATAATCATTTAAAAGAAACGAAGAAAATCAACAAAACAGCCAAAAACAACAATTGACGGTCGACCGCTCAAACAGAGCAGTCGACTGTCAATTTGAGATTTTCAAAATAAAAGCATGACGGTCGGTCGACCGTGACCTGCTATACAGCCGGTTAGGGTTTTTTGTGCATGTTCTCGACTGATATTTCGAATAACTTTGAAAAAATCAAAATTAAATTTCCTGAGATGATCAAACATATTTTGTATAACATATAGGAGTTATTAAAACACATCAAAACACATCAAGATCTCAAAAGACTGATTCTCCACAAAAATCTTCAAAAACAGCAACTTATATATATATATATATATATATATATATATATATATATATATATATATATATATATATATATATATATATATATATATTCAAATACAGATTTAAGCATCAGTTTAAGCTTCATAACTCCATCAAATAAGAGTATTAAATTTTTTTAACCCGTCTCAGAATCAACACAATTGAAATTCAATCGAAATCCCATCAAAATTCACAAAATCTTCAAAACAGGGGATTATGAATGTGAATGTGTATATATGTGTGTTTGTGCATTAATTAAACATTAAGAATCTATTGCATATATGTAGTTTATTGTTCCAAACCACCTCAGTGCCAAACAACTCAGATCTAAATCAAGATTTCACAAAAAAACTCCAAAGCAAGCTTCGGCCTGCACAACTACAGACCCGAAACATTTACTCAACCCCCAACTTTAAAACTTGATCTTTTGGTCCAACCAATCCTTCTATAACTTGTTATACACATACCCAATTACTTATATCTATTTATCCACGAATATATACCATTGTAACAACCATTCACTAAGTTTTATTCATCGCAATTTGTTAACAGTGTGTATATACATCTATATTCAACAGTAAAGATCTCATCTTTGATCAATTTGTTTACTCTCATGGAATAACATCATATAACTCAATATATATATTTAAATCAGCAACAAAATGATTGAAAACATCCTACCCATGATTTCTATTAGGTTCCTTAACAATCTCAAGTCATCAAATTAGGGTTTAAATCATCAATAGTATAGTTTCATGAAAAGATTCACTTTTATTTCATCTATTCATAAAAATTCATTATATCTTCATTCCATCATCTATCATGCTTTCTAAAAGATAAATCATCACATACAACATGCTTAGAACAATAAGAAAACAAACATATGTCACTCATCTTATTGAAGAATCAACCGAAGATAATAAAGAAATAAGAAAAATTCCTCCTTTCGCAAGAAAACCAGATCCTCGCTTTGAAACTAAGAAAATAATAATAAGAAATCCCTTTTGTGTTGTGCAGCAAAGAGACGGCTGCACTCCACCCTTTATAGGCCGAAAATCCAAGTAATTAGGGTTTTGAATAGATTTGTAAATTACTTCTTTTAAATATACCTTTACACACACACACACACACACACACACACACACACACACACACACACACACACACACACACACACACACACACACACACACACACACACACACACATATATATATATATATATATATATATATATATATATATATATCCTTATACTTGGAAGTTAAATAAAACCGAATTAATTGAGATTAAAAAAAAAAAACAGATACCCTAATAGTGGCTGGCACTATTTTGAAAACCCAGAAAAACAAAATTACACTTTTGCCCCTCTAAGTGGCAATTTTGCAAAAAAGACCCTTTTTTTATGAAAACTTGCAAAATAAACCAAATTTATTATAAAAAAAAATAAACTCTTTACCTTTGGGTTAACTAGGCATCATGCCCAGCCCAAAAATCTGAAAATCTGGAGTTTTCACCTCCAAGTGGTAATTTTGCACAAAAGTCCCTCTTTTTGTAATAATTGCAAATAGGTCAAATAATTATCAGAAAATCCAAAAAAATCACAAATAATATCTAATAATAAATAATGAGTTTTCCAAAAATAATTCTTTATTTTGAACTTCCCAAATGCACGTGTTTTACACATGTAAAAAGGTAAATTTCCAGAAAAATATTTATTAAATCACCAAAAATCATTTTAATTCATTTATTAATCTTAAAAGCATTATTTAAAAATATGGGGTATTACACCGACCCAACCCAAACATGTTTAAAATTAATTTCTTGGTCTAGAAGGAGTTAGAGACTTGGTTCATATTAGTAGTAGTAGTAGTAGTAGTAGTAGTAGTTCTTAGGTGGTGTCTATTGCTTATAATTGTAGGTGTGTTCTGGTTAATTGTTTTCATCCTGAGGATTTAGCGTTATTGTTCCGATATCGACTTATCTATAAAACGGGATGACAACAGTCTTCCTATAGTCAAAAATATATATATTTATATTACTACTACATATTTAGACAATCATCAAATTAAGAGAGATAGCTTCTATTCTTTTTTCCCTGAAAGTGTTTTATAGAAGGAGAACACACAACCAACATTACAAATTGTCAGTTGGAGTTCACTGAAAATCATTAGTACAACACTGTTTGCCTCTAAGATATCAAATCTACCGATGTTTTTTATTATGAAAAGATAACTCAATCAAGATTTTAAAATGGACAGACTAGAACTAGTATAATAATTTATTTTCTCAATACATCTATAATTAAGACATTAAAAAATTCTGATTATTATCCTGACAAATTATCGCTCTACCCAAATTTGTTACCAAAATCAACACCTTGATGCAACTGATTCTTTTAGACTATCTAAAGTTTATCTTGCAATAGCAAGAAGAAAAATCAAGAGTAAGAATAGGAAGCAATAAAATTCAAGATAATGCATGGTAGAACAACAAAACAAAACCAAAAGATAAATTGGAGGCAAAAATAAAACAAACGCCTTGTGCCTAGCGCTTAGTGCCTAGCTGCCTAGGCCCCGTTTACAAGGTCTAGGCGCAAGGCCTCCATCGGCCGCCCGACTACCGCCTAGCGACTTTTAGAACACTGTCTGGAATACATCCATTGGACTAACAACAGAGCCCATACTTACGTTTTCCAAGTTCTAACACATCTCCACTAGTGTCTGTCCTTAGGTTGATTATTATTAATTAAAACACAACTTCCCTCTCCCTAGAGTTGGTGTACCATACCGGACTTAATTCCGCTATAATAGCACCAAGGCCTCAACTGGCCAAGATCCACAAAATTTCATCTGCCAGTTTACAGGAATCCCACTTAACCCCTAGAGACTCACAACACAAATATCAACACAAACCTCACAATGAAATTCTCTTGATTCCATCATTAAATTCGTTCATATCGAGAAAACTTCGTTAAATCACACAAATCCAAATTCATCAGAATACTCACAAAATTTCCAGAAGTAAAATCCGAGATTAAATCTCTTAAACAATTGAGTTTCGCATTTTGAAGTTATTGAAAAATCACAAAACATCAATCTCTCGAAATCCATATATAAATCGCTTTCTGAAGCCATAAAAATACGAGGTAAACTCTATTATAATTAAAATGTAAATCTCTGTAAAATGCAGTAATCTGTAGCAAAAACTTTATCTAAAACAGTAGATCAATAATCCATAAGTTCGAAGAAATAATGGTTCAAGAAATCAACAAGAAAACTCAACAAAAACAATCAGTATAGCAGTTGTCGGTTTACCGACATCACAGTTCAAATAACAGCGGTCGACTAACATGCTAAAATTCCAAAACTAGAGAATTGACAGTCGACCGTCAATTCAAGTGTTGTTCTTGGGCGGTCGGCCATCATGCCAAAAACAGCCTCTTTAAATTTCGTGCACTTTTCAACTGATACGCAGTTTAAAATATTTAAAAGCATGAATTTGTAAACTTGAAACCTTAAGATGATTAAATACAACTTGTCTAATATACTAGAGTTCATAATTTAAATCAAACTCTCAACAAAATCGCAAAAGAGCAATTTTTCATCTAATTCTTCAAATCAGGAATGTATATATCTGTATGTGTATATATGTGTACATATATCAATAAGATCTTCAAGAAATCATTGTATATGAGTAGTGTATTGTTCAATTCAACCTCAGTATCCACATAAATCAAGATCCACTTGAAACGTCACAAAACTCAAAAAAATCCACTTTAAGCTATGTATAATCAGACCCGAAAATCACAACTCTATTCATTCTTCAAAATTTGATCTTTTGCTTCAAAACCCCTTTCTTGCAACTTGTTAAACACATATGCAAACTAGTTTTCTACATAATAAAACACAAAGAAAGCTATCAAGTGGCTCTCATTCAATCCCCCAAAATCAAAGGCCTAGATCCAATCTCACAAAACACATTCCCCCCCCCCCCCCCCAAAAGTTCCCACCCAAAACTCAAATTCAAATCCCCCAAAACAACTCCTTTATTTAATTAATTCTCTCTTTCTCTCTCCCTCTCTCTCACTCTCTCTCTCTCCATATATATATATATATATATATATATATGGAAAAATGGACTTTTATACCCCAATTTATCATTATATTTCAACATATACTAATGAAAACATGGACTTTTATAACCCAATTTATAATTATTTTTTAACATATACTAATGGAAACATGGACTTTTATTTACAACTAATTATTGTCATACTATTCAAACTTGAGCCACATAATTGTTGATTTACTGTTTACAAGGCTTTTCATATGCTGTATCGTTCTGAAGACGTGCCGTAGCACGTGCCCACGGGAAAATCTAGTATCAATATAAATAAAAAAAATCTACTTGAAAACTTCACAAAAACCAAAATTCCACCTTCGGCCTGCACATCAGATTTAAAACCAAAAGCCCAAGCTTTCAATGCATAAAGACTTGATCTTTGATCTCAATACCTCTCTTGCAATTTGTTAAACACATATACAACTAATTGAATCAATTTTTCCTTGATTATAAGCATCTACAACAATCATTAGCCAAGTTCTACTCATCACTACATTCAAACAAATCATGCATATTTATCACCAGTAAGGGAAAAACTATTCTTTATTTAGTTATATGCATTATACATCATACCATTCTCAACTTACACACTCAAATCAGCAAGAAGTTAAGAGAATCATCATATTCATGAGTTCTACTAAGTTCTTAACATTCTTAAGATCATCTATACAGTAGAATTAATCATCTATTGAATATTACTCATAAAAGTTCTATTTTTAATTACCCATTCATCGAATTATTAATTGTATCATCATAAATCATCTAACATGTATTCTTCTAGACAAATCATCATATATAACATGCATAGAACAATAAGAACTCAAACATATGTCACTCACCTTATTGAAGATTCAACGAAAGTAATAAAGAATAAGAAAAGCTCCTCATTTCGCAAAAATCCAAGATCCTCGTTTCGAAACTCCAAGAAAATTAATAATAAAAATATACTTTTGTTTTTGTTCAGAAGAGAGACGGCTGTAGCAGCCCCTATCTAGTCGAAATCTGGGTAATTAGGGTTTTGTGAAGATTTTGCAAAATATTCCTTCAGAATATATTTTTACATATATTGATCCTTGATACTAGGTAACTAGATTAACCAATTTAGTTGATATTAAATCAAAAATATCCCTCCCAGATCTGGCCGGCACCAGTTTCAAACCCAGAAATCAATTTTGTATTTTTTGCCTCCAAGTGACAATTTTGCAAAAAGATCCTTCTTTAATAAATTAGCAAAATAAACCAAATATATTAGAAGAAAAAATTAAACTCTTTACCTCTGAGTTGGCCAGCCATCATGATCAGCCCAGAAAACCAAAAATCTGGAGTTTTTACTCTGACTGGTAATTTTTCACAAAAGCCCATCTTTTTGTAATATTTGCAAACATGCCAAATAAATATAAAAAAAAATCCAGAAAATTCATAAATAATACATACTAATAAATATTAGGTTTTTCCAAAATAATTTCTGACTTTGAGTTTCTTGACAAAATATTTGCACGTGTTTTGCACATGCAAAAAGATAAATTTCAGAAAATGTTTATTAAATCACCAAATGTCACTTTAATTCATTTAAAATCTTGAAAACATTATTTAAAATCCTAGGGTGGTACAACGACGATTAGTAAAGTACATGTTAAGACAAAAGAATATCCATAATTGTCGTGATCGGCAAGTTACGGACACCTTTTAAAACCGAATTGAGCACTTCTGATAGATTTGTAGTCATTATACTATATCGACGACCTCTATCAGTGGAAAGTGCCAACTTCTCAATCGGCTTTTTCTTCAACCAATTATCCCATTAACATTAGCGACTTCAAGCTCTGCAATCTTTGCCTCAAACTTAAACTGACCTTGACACGCGATCAACTTGAGCTTGTGTATCAAAAACTTATTCCCAATTTTTTTTTGAAAATTAGTAGCAAAGTGTCGCATAAAATATCGATGATAAGCAAGTAGCTCATCCCATGTTCCAAACTCATTATCCATTGCCGACAAAATGCCTGCATGTCGATTAGAAATGACACATAGACCTGCATGGTCCGTTACAAAGCACCGAATACAACTCATGAACCATGTCCAGGTTTCTATGCTCTATTCATCAACTATTACAAACGCAAATGGAAATAACCTACCGTTTGTATCTGGTGAAACAACTATCAACAAACAACCTTTGTATTTTCCATACAAATGTGTTCCGTCAACACTTAAAACTGGTCTGCATGCCTTAAACCCCTCGATCGAGGGGCCGAATGCCCAAAAGACCCCCTTAAATGTTTCTTCGGTGGGATCGGACACAATCTTGGCCCAATGGACGACTGTTTCTAGATTTTAGGCTTGAATTGCTGTGAGAAGATAAGGCAATTTCGTGTAAGATTTTTTAAAGGAACCATACAACCGCTCAATTGCTTTATGTTTCGCCTTCTAAGCTTTCTAGTATGAAATAGTGTAATTGAACTGAAGCCTGACTATCTCAATTATGGCTCTTGGTGTTATGCCTAGTCGTGTCTTCACAACATTCAATATCATCGTTGATACAATCGTAGAATCAATTTTAATATGATCTTTATTCAATGCCGGATTTACACATATATGCGGACCTTCAATCTTCTTTACCACGAAATAAGTATGGTCTTTTGGAACAATTGCACACAATCGCCATGGACAACCCACTACATTTACATGTTCCGAATTTTCTGCAACATCCTCGGGTGTTTAAGCGCTGCGTATTTACATTCGACACAGTATAAACTAGGGGTCGATTTCACCGTCATAAATTCTCGATGGTTCTTCACGAAGTACAACTTCACTTGATGTTGTATACTATCTTTAGTTTGAAATATTTGACCTATGGACAGTTCATCCATGCTCGAAGAGCAGACGGAAAACTGTGCATGTTCGTGTACGGTCGCATGGGACATCCATTCACTCGATTGAACCTCATGTACATATTCACTATTGGATTGATTAGGAAACACCACATTGTTAACCGACACATGAATGTTGACATCATTAACTAGATCTTCATCGGCATCCTCCTCCCCCTCAACTTCAAGATCGTGATCCTCATCTTCTTCCTCTTCTACCAAATCATCATTTACAATGGCTTTGTCAAAGTCATGCATTACCATGTCGGTGTGGACAATATTTTGTGTCGAGGTGAACAGATGTACCGGCTCATATTCTGTGGTAATAGGTTCTGTTGGATTTGTGCTAATGTCTTGTTCTGTATTTAGTATTCTTGCATGTGACTCGGCAAATGATTTCAAACTCGCAGCTCGGCTTTGACTTGGAATAACAACTGGCCTAGTGTTTGGATGTTTCATTTGCCCAATATATAACTCCAATGCAGTCCAACTACAATTTGGATCAAGTATCCTAGCAATCATGTACCTCAAAGAGTTATCATTATCTACGGGAACCACCATAAAATATTGTCCTTCCTCTTTAACGGCAGTATAACGAGCTTTGATTTTGACACTCAATTCACCTCTATCCCAATTACTAACTTCAAATATTTTATCTACTAGTTTTGAGTATATAAAGTTATGGGGAACCCAAATAATGACCGGTTCACCATCTCTATAACACTATCCAATTTTCAGGTCTCTAATTATTTCACCCCCAAAATATAACCAAATAGGTATATCATATTCCATACATAAACTTAAATATTCACACATAGTCAACTCATTAACTACCCATAAGCATAACCTATGCATACATATAAAACATATGGTTATAATAATACCTTCAAATTAGACCGTATCTTGGATAGATTGAAAATACGTTGTGGATGAAGAATGAGATCAGAGTGAGAGTGAAAGTGAGGAGGTAGGATATATGATGTTTGAAAGGAAACAATTGTGGGATTTTGGGTTTTAGGATTCTACGATTTTTGGGGTTTCGGGAGTGAGAGAGATAGTGGAAACAAATCTAAAGTGAAAGGGAAAGGAAAAGAGGGGGCCATTATTTATATGCAAAAAATCCTATAACTGATGTCGTTATCCCTAACAACGACATCTATAATGCGAATGCCGCTGTTTGTGATAGCGGCATATATTATAGGCTTTTTCCACACTTGCAAATTTTTTCTCAAGTTAGCGAGCACGCAATTGAGGATAAGATAACTGATGTCGTTACTCTAAATAGCGGCACACAATTTTTTTTATTACATATGCCGCTATTAGAAACAACGACATCTAAACAACCTATGCAATTTTTTCCAATAACGATTTATGTTGACGTGTCCAAAACTGGGTCAGATCGCTAAATATTTTCGAAAGTTGGTCAGATCCCTCAATATTTTCAAAAAGTGGGTCAGTACAGCAAAAAATTCGAGTTTGAGAACATACAAATCTTCAATTATCCTAACTTAACTTTGTTCTCAATCTCCATATGTCGTAGGTATTTCAACTTAAAAACAAGTCCCAAACAATCCAATGGTTTAATCATAAAACTTCACTTAATCATTACATATTTCCTACACCAATTGGGATTTCAGTGACTTAATGGAGGATCAGAGCTAATTTATTGAGGTTTCCAGGGGGCATTTTTTCGACCGATGTTTTGGCAAGTATGGATTGGTACAAGAAAGAGATAGCGGAAACAGTGATGAACAGACCCCGTATGACTTGCTCTAATTATAGAAATATAATTTTTAGAAATTTTTCTGTAACAACAGTTATTAACTACTGTGGCAGATTTTTGATAGGTGAATGTGGTATCGAAGGTGGAGATTGGGGATGCGAGGGAGGTGATATGTGAGGTAGGGGAGAAGCTGAATGCTGATATGTTGGTGATGAGAACCCATGGTTATGGACTAATTAAGGTTGGGGAGAACCCATGGTTATGGACTAATTAAGAGGTAATTAGTTCCTCGGTTACTTAAATGTGTTTTTTGTTGTATTTGTGTAATTGTGTTGCTGAAATTGCCAATTATTGAGTTTGTAGGGCGCTTTGGGAAGTGTAAACAGCTGTTGTGCATAAAATGTCAAGTGTCTTGTTCTGATAGTGAAAAGGCATAAGTAGTGATTTTCATGTAGTTTTGTACTTTGTAATTTTGTAATTCATGTAATTTTGTAATATGTGGTTTCTTTTTTTTCATGTGTAAGAGCATCCATCATCGTTTTCTAAAAACCCCAAAAATAGCAATCAATTTAAAAAGTAGCTCACAGTCGTTTGCTGAAACCCAACTATTAGAATAGGAATGAACAGTGCGTTGCAAACTTAGGAGTGGTTTTAGGAGAACGCTAAATGTAGAAGGCGGATGAAGATATCATCTGTTTGAGAAAATAATTCGAACGGACGGATGAAGAAGCTCCGTCTCTATATTTTTTTTCATTTTTAATTAAAAAAACCAAAAAACGTCAAACGGATGATCTTGCACCGTCCCAAAAAAAATTTCGAAAAAAATTTAAGAAAATACCACCCATTTAATTATGAAACTGCCATTTTAAAATAAAAAAAAACCAAAAAATAGTTGGACTGATCATCTTCATCCGTCCCACAAAATTTTTCAATAATTATTTATCAAAACGCCATCAAAAATTTACGAACATGCCATTATTCCCAAAAAAAAACCAAAAAATGGTGGGACGGATCATCTTCATCCGCCCCACAAAATTTTTCAAATTTTTTCACCAAAATGCCATCGTATAATTTACGAAACTGCCATTATACAAAAAAAAGAACAACGGATTAGACGGAATATGTTCTTCCGTCTCTTCTAAAATTTGGATTTTAACGACTGCAGCGCTCACCTTCAATTGCTATTTCCTAAATCTTATATATGCAAAATTTAGGATGAACGATGAAGACATTGCTGTATTTAAGATTAAAATCTCTGAACAAAATCAGAGTTCGTCTTCGCAACAACTTGAAATTGTTAGAAAATGAGTGTTTTATACACTATTTTCGAACCGATTTTTGAGCAATTTTTTGAGTAAGATCCTCAATGAATTATTGAGAGATCTTGATTGATTTGTGTTCTCCTTCGCGAGTAGATCAAATTCATATATTGGTTCGCTAAAATCGGTTAAGGGGTGAATGAGAAATTGTCTCTCAAAGTGAGACGTTTTCATTCTTGAAAATGGGTTAAGGGAACATAGTCCCACATCGGAAATAACAAGGGAAATAGAAGAGGATATATAGTAATCTCCTTCTAAGCATTGTAAGATGGCTAGAAGAGAGGCTCTCTCTCGCGCGCGCAGGGGGGGGGGTGCAAATCACGGACCGGATTACATGCGACTTGTGTGCGCCCGCACGACCTGCGGACACGAATGCCGGACCGATTTGATCCCACCCCGCGCAGAGCCACTTTTTGCTACAGTTCTGTCTGCCGTTTCAGTGCTGTATTTAATATTTTGTCTGCCGTTACAGTGAAGGCTGTTAATGCCTTGTCTGACGTTACAGTAAAGGCTGTTAATGCCTTGTCTGCCGTTACTGAATAACCCAGTCTCTATAAATAGAGGCTTCCCCTTCACAGTTCTTCCCTGCACAAACCATATCCTATTCTCTCCTTCTCTTCTGTACTGTTCGTCCGTCCTGCTGTTGTTGGTAAGTCAGGTGATAGGTTCAAGCGCTTGTGATCAGTTCGGGAGTGGTACGTGGTGCCTACGGGATCGCTCCAAGCCGTTGCATCCTGGGAGACAGACGCCTCCGTTCAATCCAGCAACCAGAGAGAGGCGCAATCTGTTTTAAGGGCACTGTGTGATACACAGGCCTCGGCTTTTTGGGAGTTGTACTTTTCATTTGCTTATTGTAAGTTGTTTAATTTATTTTCCTTTTCTTTTTTCTTTCGGATTACTCTCCTCTGTTCCCTTCTCGGTTTTCCTGTGCCTCTCTATCTTTCTTTGTAAAAGGAATTTTGTAAACAGTATTTTGTAACAAACTTAAAACAGATTTTTCGATTTCTTTCATTTTCGATTTTGAGGCACGGTTTTTCTTTTTATTTCTTTTATCTGGAAAACTTACACTCGTGTTGTGTAAATTTCAGATTCACGATGACTACTGCATTGGACAATGCTGTTGTATCTAAAACGGTCTATGTGCCGGTTGTTGATGCAACACAAGAACCGATTGCTGCTGCGGCACGAGTGCCAATGTCCACCGTTGTACCTGTCTCAGTCTCCCATGAGGAGAAACCTGAGAAGTTCAACGGGCAGAACTTTAAGAGGTGGCAACAGAAGATGATGTTCTATCTGACCACACTGAATCTTGCAAGGTTCTTGAACGAAGATGCTCCAGATCTTAAGAAAGATGAGCAGGATAACCAAGTCATTGCCGCTGTGGATGCTTGGAAAAATGCTGATTACTTGTGTAGAAATTACATAATGAACTGATTAGCCGACTCTTTGTATAATGTTTACATTGACAAAAGAACAGCTAAAGAACTTTGGGAATCACTAGAACATAAATATAAAACTGAGGATGCCGGCGCCAAGAAATTCATTGTGGGCCGCTTCCTAGACTATAAAATGGTAGATTCTAAAACAGTAATCAGTCAAGTTCAAGAACTACAACTAATCTTGCATGAGATTCATGCTGAAGGTATGAACTTAAGTGAAAGTTTCCAAGTGGCTTGTATAATTGAAAAATTACCACAAGGTTGGAAAGACTTTAAGAATTACCTAAAGCATAAGCGAAAAGAAATGGGCATTGAAGATCTCATTGTCAGGCTTCGTATTGAAGAAGACAATAGGGGATCTGAAAAAGTTGGACTCATCAGCCATGCAGCAAAGGCAAATGTAATAGAACATAAATAACGTTCCAACAAGCACAACAACAAGGGTCCGAAGTTGGGGCCTAAGGGAGGAATCTCCAAGAAGCCGAAGTTTCAAGGCAAGTGCTTCAATTGTGACAAAATGGGTCACAAGTCCACTGAATGCAGACTTCCCAAGAGGAACAGGAACAGAGAAGCAAACTTGGTTCAAGGAATTGCTCAAGATGTCTCCGATATCAACCTCTCAGCTGTGATATCAGAAGTGAATATGTTAGGTTCAAATCCGAAGGATTGGTGGATTGACACTGGAGCTACTCGACATGTGTGCTCCAATAGAAGTATGTTCTCCACTTTCGAACCATTAGAGAATGGGGAGAAAATGTTTATGGGGAACTCGGCTACATCAGAAATAAAGGGCCAAGGCAAGGTGATCTTGAAGATGACTTCTGGAAAGGAACTGACTCTGAACAATGTTGCATATGTTCCTGAAATCCGTAAGAACCTGGTATCTGGTTCGTTACTTAATAACCACGGTTTTCGTTTAGTGTTCGAGTCAAACAAATTTGTTTTGTCTGAAAGTGGAATGTATGTTGGTAGAGGATATATGAGTGGTGGAATGTTCAAACTCAATGTAATGACCATGGTCAATAATATGAATAAAGCTAGCTCTTCTACTTATTTGCTTGAGTCTTCCAATTTATGGCATGGTAGACTAGGACATGTTAATTATGATACTTTGCGAAGACTAATTAACTTGAATCACATACCAACGTTCCAAATTGATTCCAAACACAAATGTGAAACTTGTGTTGAGGCAAAACTAACAAGATCATCATTTAAAAGTGTTGAAAGAAACACCGAACCACTTGATCTAATTCACACTGATATTTGTGATTTGAAAATGATACAAACAAGAGGTGGTAATAAATATTTTATTACCTTCATAGATGATAGCACAAAATATTGCTATGTATACTTGCTTAAAAGCAAGGATGAAGCTATAGAGAAATTTGTTCTCTATAAAAATGAAGTTGAAAACCAACTCAATAAGAAAATTAAGGCGCTAAGAAGCGACCGAGGTGGAGAGTATGAATCGCCATTTGCTGACACATGTGCTAAGCATGGGATTATACATGAAACCACACCGCCTTATTCTCCTCAGTCCAACGGTGTTGCTGAGAGAAAGAATCGTACATTGAAAGAAATGATGAATGCGATGTTAATAAGTTCTGGTTTACCACCAAACTTGTGGGGAGAAGCTATTCTTTCAGCTAACTACCTTTTGAATAAGGTGCCCAAAAGGAAAGAAGAAAAAACTCCATATGAATTATGGAAAGGAAGAAAGCCATCCTACAATTACTTGCGAATGTGGGGATGTCTTGCCAAGGTGGTAGTACCCCCACCTAAGAAAATGAAAATAGGACCAAAAATAGTTGATTGTATTTTCATTGGTTATGCACTTAACAGTAGTGCCTATCGGTTCTTGGTGTACAAATCCGATATCACTGAGATATCAAAGAACACGATAATGGAATCTAGAAATGCATCGTTCTTTGAAGATGTATTTCCATGTAAGTCAAAGGAGGAACCAAGTTCCTCCAAACGAACACATGAGACTATCAGTGAAGATAGTGAAGACCAAAATGAAGAAGTTGAGGAGGAACCTCGATGCAGTAAAAGAACAAGAACGGAAAAATCTTTTGGTCCGGATTTCTTGACTTTTATGCTTGAAGGAGAACCCCAAACCTTCAAGGAAGCGGTGAACTCTAGTGATGGTCCTCAATGGAAAGAAGCCATCAAGAGTGAGATTGATTCTATCTTGCAAAACCATACTTGGGAACTAGTGGATCTTCCACCGGGTAGTAAACCTTTAGGTTCCAAGTGGATCTTCAAGAGAAAAATAAAACCTGATGGATCAATTGATAAATACAAGGCAAGACTTGTAATTAAAGGTTATAAACAAAAAGAAGGTCTTGATTACTTTGACACATATTCTCCTGTGACGAGAATAAATTCCATTAGGATGGTACTTGCCGTAGCAGCTCTACGCAATCTTGAAGTACATCAAATGGATGTAAAAACTGCTTTTCTTAATGGAGATTTAGATGAAGAAATCTACATGGAACAACCTGAGGGTTTTTCATCTCCAGGACATGAAAAGAAAGTGTGTAAACTGGTAAAGTCATTATATGGCTTGAAACAAGCTCCAAAACAGTGGCATGAAAAATTTGACAATGTCATGATGACAAATGGCTTCAAGATCAATGAATGTGACAAATGTGTATATGTCAAAGACACAGAAGATGGATATGTCATTATATGTTTGTATGTAGATGACATGCTTATTATTGGAAGCAATGATCAGATAATTAAATCTGTTAAAAACATGTTAAACTCGAGGTTTGACATGAAAGACATGGGACTAGCTGATGTTATATTGGGAATTAAAATCACAAGAACATCAGACGAGCTTATTTTAAGCCAGTCACATTATGTTGACAATATTCTTGGAAAATTTGATAAAGATAATTCTGGAATTGCGAGAACTCCAATAGATCTAACCTTACATTTATCCAAGAATAAAGGGGAGAGTATTTCTCAAGTAGAATACTCTAGAATCATAGGCAGTCTAATGTACTTAATGAGTTGTATAAGACCAGACATAGCCTATGCAGTAAGTAAACTAAGCAGATACACGAGTAATCCTGGAAGCGAGCATTGGCAAGCAATTATAAGAGTACTGAAGTACTTGCGTTTTACTCGTAACTACGGGCTGCACTATACGAGATACCCAGCTGTACTTGAAGGATACAGTGATGCGAACTGGATATCGAGTGATAATTCAAAATCCACTAGTAGCTATGTGTTTACACTAGGTGGTGCAGCAGTTTCTTGGAAATCCTCGAAACAAACAGTGATCGCTAAATCCACGATGGAATCAGAATTTATCGCATTAGACAAATGTGGGGAAGAGGCTGAATGGTTACGCCACTTCCTTGAAGATATTCCAAGGTGGACGAAGCCTGTGCCTCCAATCTGCATACATTCAGATAGTCAATCTGCAATTTGTAGAGCACAGAGCAATATGTATAATGGTAAATCTAGACATATTCGTCGAAGACATAATACCATTAGACAACTACTCTCTACTGGGGTTATCTCTGTGGACTATGTAAAGTCAAAAGATAACATTGCGGATCCACTAACCAAAGGGTTAAACAGAGAGTTAGTTGATAAATCATCGAGGGGAATGGGACTAAAGCCCATGAAAGAATAAGTCGATACAATGGAAACCCAACCTAGTTGACTGGAGATCCCAAGATCTAGGTTCAAAGGGACAACTAAATTGTAAAGACCAAGTTAGATCACTGTGGGGATTTTCCATGTCCATTCCCATGATGAAACAGTGATGCCCGCAAGGTAACAGGTTAAGCTAGGCTTTTAATGATTCTTATGCATCGGATATCCGAGCAGAGTAATGCGGGTTACTCTTAAGTAAGAAATCACCTATGTAAGATGGAAGAAGGGCCGCTTCCAAGGGAATAATATAGGGCAATATTCCTGTTAAAATCTTGCAGAACCAGGCGTATGTTCATGGCCAAAACGAACATAACAGTGAGAACTGAAAAAGCGTTAGAAAGATTTCTGTGTGAGATATGTCATCGTTTACACAAATGGCAGAACAGTTCAAAGACATCGCGTCTACTGTTTAGTTAGTAAAGTAAACATATTTTCATAAGGGAAGGTTCAAAGGGTAACACCTACCTATCCTATGCAGAAATCAATCGTTGAATTCTATCACCAAGTCTGTCGGGTCAGTCCGTCGTGTCAGTCTGTCGTGTCAGTCTGTCCTGTCTGTGGTCGTCAATTTTCATTCATGTGGGGATTGTTAGAAAATGAGTGTTTTATACACTATTTTCGAACCGATTTTTGAGCAATTTTTTGAGTAAGATCCTCAATGAATTATTGAGAGATCTTGATTGATTTGTGTTCTCCTTCGCGAGTAGATCAAAATCATATATTGGTTCGCTAAAATCGGTTAAGGGGTGAATGAGAAATTGTCTCTCAAAGTGAGACGTTTTCATTCTTGAAAATGGGTTAAGGGAACATAGTCCCACATCGGAAATAACAAGGGAAATAGAAGAGGATATATAGTAATCTCCTTCTAAGCATTGTAATATGGCTAGAAGAGAGGCTCTCTCTCGCGCGCACAGGGGGGGGGGGTGCAAATCACGGACCGGATTACATGCGACTTGTGTGCGCCCGCACGACCTGCGGACACGAATGCCGGACCGATTTGATCCCACCCCGCGCAGAGCCACTTTTTGCTACAGTTCTGTCTGCCGTTTCAGTGCTGTATTTAATATTTTGTCTGCCGTTACAGTGAAGGCTGTTAATGCCTTGTCTGCCGTTACTGAATAACCCAGTCTCTATAAATAGAGGCTTCCCCTTCACAGTTCTTCCCTGCACAAACCATATCCTATTCTCTCCTTCTCTTCTGTACTGTTCGTCCGTCCTGCTGTTGTTGGTAAGTCAGGTGATAGGTTCAAGCGCTTGTGATCAGTTCGGGAGTGGTACGTGGTGCCTACGGGATCGCTCCAAGCCGTTGCATCCTGGGAGACAGACGCCTCCGTTCAATCCAGCAACCGGAGAGAGGCGCAATCTGTTTTAAGGGCACTTTGTGATACACAGGCCTCGGCTTTTTGGGAGTTGTACTTTTCATTTGCTTATTGTAAGTTGTTTAATTTATTTTCCTTTTCTTTTTTCTTTCGGATTACTCTCCTCTGTTCCCTTCTCGGTTTTCCTGTGCCTCTCTATCTTTCTTTGTAAAAGGAATTTTGTAAACAGTATTTTGTAACAGAAATTTTGTATATTAACATTACAACAATCTCGAGGTACAAAAGAGTACCCCAGAGCTAACATATTCTTCCTCACCATCTTTAAAACATCACTAAAGGGAAAAAAATGATTTCCTCTTAAGTGAACTAGCTCATAGCAAAACTAAAATTCCTCAAGCTGGACATGAAAATACAATGAAGAATGATATCGTACTCAGTAGTAGCTATGTTTGATCATACCAGATTATGCAATTAGTGAGTAGTGGAATTTTGAACTCCTGGAGGTGATGGGTCTGAAACTGAGTGTGCCTCCGAGCTCTACAGGAACCAAAGGGACTAGAGAATGGAGAACGTCAGTTATCAAAGGCCGATAACTTTGTTTAGGTTGAACACACAACACTGCAACTTCTGCCACCTATACAAAAAACCACAATAAAAACATTAACATTAACATAAGAAACCTAACTTAAGGATCAAACACTAATAAACTGTAGCGAAAAGCATCTAACTTGGTATAGGTGTTTTAAATCCATTGTGTTTTTAATAACTGGATCCACTATGTGTGGAAGCTTTGATCTATCAGCGATGTGAGGCATTGTCTGCAAAATTTTCAAACCAACAACAACAACAACAGAAAATTATAATTTGATCATTTAATGTTAGTAATAAAATCCGAGGGGTAAAGGAATGTTGCATACCCAAGTGACTATAGTTTGGCACTGAGATGGTGTCATTTTTTCAACTGGTTTCCTTCCCATGAGAAGCTCGAGAATAACTACTCCAAAGGCATATGCATCGCTTTTCTCAATTAGTTTACCTGGAAAAAAAGAGATACATTAGCTTCAAAAGGACAAAAAACATAACGACAAAAATAAGTACATAGAAAAAGAAAGTACTAAGATTTTGCTTGATATTAAAACGATAAAAGACAATTAGAACCAACCATCTAGAAGGTACTCTGGAGCTACATAACCAAGAGTTCCTGAAAGGCTGATATTGCCCTTATTTTGGTTACCAGTCAATGTAAGGCCAAAATCTGAAGTCTGTACCAGTTAATACAAATTGAAGCATCAAAATTTGAACTTGAAACTAAACCTCAAATAATTTTGATCTGAACAATAAAGAAAGCACAAGTACCTTCGCATTGAATTCCGAATCGAGAAGAATGTTTGATGATTTCAAATCTCTGTGGATCATAGGTGGGTTGCAATGCTCATGAAGGAACTTTAATTCTCTATATAAGGACAACGTCAAAAAATTCAGCTATCATATAACAATAATTTGAAAATCCAATGAACGAAATGTAATGTAACTACTAACCTTGTTGTATCGCGGGCAATCTTCATTTGAATACATTTTGCATCAATTCATATACAAGAAATCTCATTTTGCCATGAATACAATAACCCAACAGAGATATTATATTCAGGTGTAGAATCTATCCTAACAGAGCTATCTCATTCTGCATCGAAATTAATAGTTATGAGCATATTTTTTCAAAATTATGAAGAACACACGAATATTACGAAAGAAAGCATGCTTCAAACGAGCTAATTAAATTCAAACTAGTCTCAGCCATCGTTGACTTAACAATATGCTCGTAAGCTATAAAACTCAATTATTGTAATGGTTAGTGTGACGATCATGACAATAACTATGTCCCGATTCTTTGTAAATGTGAGAATTAGTATAATAACTACTAATATGTCTTAATCCTTCTAAAGGTTCAATTAAAGCATGCTTACAAACAAAAACTTGTATAAAAATATTAATTGGGTTGAAACATGTACACATGAAACTTCAGTTTGAATTAATGCAAAATTTGAAAGGAAATATGGAAATTCATCCTTTCCAACTATTTCACAATCTCAAGCCTAATAATTATTCTCACAAACCCTAATTCTAAAATTCAAAAATTAACAAATTCTCAAATTCATACCTAGGGTTTGAGAGATGAAGGAAGATGATGGTGATCGGAGTGATGACGCAATAACGGCGACGACGACTGTAACGGAGAGGAGAGGAGACATGCCTTCTGTTTAATCTTTTCTCTCCACTGACGTGGATTTTAATGGAGATGAGAGGAGACGAGAGTTGTGAACTTCGGGCTCGGGAATCAAAGATGGGTGTTGTCATTAGGCTAGAGACGGTGACGACGACGGAGCTAGGATCACATCGGTTTGGATTTGAGTTTTGAGTAATGCTACATCCACTACCAAGTTCACTACATTTCTCTTCACTACCTTAGGTGGCACAATCCAATAGGTAGGGGAAGATAGAGAAGGTGGGAGAACTCTCCAATAGGAGTATGCCACCTAAGGTAGTGAAGAAAATGGTAGTGAAATTGGTAGTGGCTAAAGCATTACTCTTGAGATTTTGAGTCGAGCAAGGTTGGGGATTTGATAACTGAGATAGGGGGAAATCAACAAGATTGGGGTTTGGATATTTAGAGTTTTTTGCCGTACTAGGCCACTTTTTGATAGTATTTGCGTTTTTAGGCCAGGTCCCAAACTATTAGCGTTCGTGGGCTAGCCACTGCCACGTCAGCAGCGGCCGCTATTAGGAATAGCGGCCTCTTCATATCCACCAAATTTGTACTCCCACACTTGGTAGAGTACGGGGGGGATTGGGCTGAGTATGTGTAAAGGAGGTCGCTAATGCCACTAGCGACCTCCTCCAACTGAGGTCGCTACTCCTAATCGCGGCCACAGTGGTAGGCTATTATGAGTCTTGGATGTTTATACTAAGGTCGCGATTACCAATCACGACCACAGGTATGATAGGTCGAGATTGACATTAGCAATTATGCTGTTTGCCAAATCAGCTTATCCTCTGTGATGTTTATACTAAGGTCGCGATTACCAATCGCGACCACAGGTATGATAGGTCGCGATTGACATTAGCGATTATGCTGTTTGCCAAATCAGCTTATCCTCTGTGATGTTTATACTAAGGTCGCGATTATCAATCGCGATCACAGGTATGATAGGTCGCGATTGACATTAGCGATTATGCTATTTGCCAAATCAGCTTATCCTCTGTGAATATGACTCATAATAGCCTACCACTGTGGTCGCTATTGGAAATAGCGACCTCAGTTGGAGGAGGTCGCTAGTGGTATTAGCGACCTCCTTTACACATACTCAGCCCAATCCCCCCCGTACTCTACCAAGTGTGGGAGTACAAATTTGGTGGATATGAAGAGGCCGCTATTCCCAATAGCGGCCGCTGCTGACGTGGCAGTGGCTAGCCCACGAATGCTAATAGATTGGAACTTGGCCTAAAAACGCAAATACTATCAAAAAGTGGCCTAGTACGGCAAAAAATTCGGATATTTAGGGGATAGATATTAATTTAATTTTTATAAATTTTACATGAGCAATACTGATGTTTATAGCCAAAACGTCAGGATAGAAAACATATATGTTAGAAATTATGAGGATCTTGTTGAGTCTTTGACACAATCAACACAAACCACCAAGAAAGACTAGATCACACCAAACACACAAAGCACACAAGAATTGTCCCGGTTGGAGCTTTCGCCTTAATCCGGGGGAGGAAGAACCGAGATATTATTTTAACTAGAGAAGATACAAGAATGTTAGAATTCTCACCACGACCCTTTCTCAAGCCTAATGGAACTTGATGCTGTTTACAATGGAGAAACTCTCTCACCTTCTCTATGAAGTACTCTCTTCTTCTATTCGACACTCAATAGAATCATCATGGATCTATGAGTCGTTACAATTGTTTATATAGATCTAGAGACAAACCTTAAGTTAATATCTTGTTACAATAGCCATTGGATAGTACATAAGAGATAACCCTACGATAGGAGCCACACGATCCAACTTGAAAAGCAAGTTGGGCCTTTCACGAATCACCTAGACTCAAGCCCAAAAAACTCATCAGCGCCGCTGTCGGTCGACCTACCCCCAAGGTACGGTTGACCGCAACCTTCTAAAGTCCACCCGATAGCAAACCGGTCGACCGCGCAGTCGACTGTCTTCTCGCTGTAGTAGGGCAGTCGACCGACCCCTAGGTACAGTCGACCATAACCCCTCTGTTGCCTTCTGATGACTGTTTCTTGCCTCCACTCTGTTTCCAATTGTCTCTGTCTCTCCATCATCTTATCGTCTTCTTATCCAACATCGTATGCAAGACATAAACCCAACAATCTCCACCTTGGATTGCATACGCATGAATCCACACCTGTATGATTTAAAACTCTTCTAGACCTTTCTTCTCCGCTTTGTAAACAACATGTTTCTATGGCTTCTTCTGCTAGTTGAGCAAACCTCCACCTATTTTCCTCCAGCCGCATGCCCCCCTCAAGGGCACACCCCTATAGATGTAATCATGGAGGTGCTACCCTCCACACGAATTCCACCTACACCAAGGCTTTCTCTACCTTCCAATAGTATTCGAACGTTGCAGTCTCGCATCGGTAATTCTAGTGACAGCTTACTAGATGATGCTTTAGGAACAATGGGCTTCCATACACTCAGCCGAGTTTTTCTGCTCCCACAAAGCTGGTAGAGGTTGTGCTGAACCTGTCCAATCCTCCTCTTACCCTTCATTACCTTACGATGACTCTCCCAAACTGTCAAAACTTCACCTCGAGCTGTGTACCTGCAGCCACGAGCATCAAGAGTACCCAAGGATATAAGATTCTGCTACATCGAAGGAAAATGCATGACCTCTTCTAGTGTGAACCCTTTACCATCTGGCTTTTCCAATTCAACTGTTTCCTCACCCACTACTTCACAAATCTCATCACTTCCTGTTCTCACACTACGGGCTGTTAATGACTTGTAAGTAGAAAACATCTCCCTCTCGGAGCAAATATGAGAAGGACTTCCCGAATAAAGATATCAACTTGAATCCACATCTGAAGAACTTAAAACAAGACAATAATCGACATTATTACTTGACTCAGTTGCGCTGACTATGTGGGCTTGTTCCCCTTCTTTAGTAGTACTTTTATGACTCAACCACTTGCAACAGTCTCTCTTGTAATGTCCAACTCCTCTACAGTAATGGCAACGAATCTTACCCTTGTGTGCCGCATTCCTTCCAATTGAAGTATCACCATCCACCGCATAACATCCTAAAGAAATAGACCCTCCTTTATGAGTCTCCTTCTTTAGTTCATATTCCTTCAGAATCACCCCGGCTATAGTAAGTTTCTCCTCGGCTGATTTTCCATGTAGCATGGTAGTTATCAAGTGATCATAAGAAGTTGGCAGTGAATAAATCAAGTTGAAAGCTTTATCCTCTTCGCTAAGATCATTAGCATTGATTGCCTTCAGTTCAGATATTACTTTATTGAACTCTACAATATGATCTTGAAGATGGGTACCTTCCTTCATTGAGAACCTAAACAGCTTCATCTTCCAATACATCCGATCTAGCAACGACGATCCCGAGTAGTCAGTTTTGAGTCTCTTCCATAGACTCACTGCACTTTTCTCCTCAAAGATATTACACTTGACTTCGTCCGCCAATTGCAACCAGATTAAACTCAAGGCCTTCAAACAAATCTCATCCCACTTCTCCTGCTTCACGTTGGTTGGCTTCTTCTCTTCTAGGGTAAGGTGCAAGTCCTTCTGAACCAAAACATCATACATGCCCACCTTCCATAGATTGAAGTTGATCTTACCGTCAAACTGCTTGATCTTCGTCTTTTAATCTGTCATTTCCAAGAAACTCGAACAAACCCTTGAACCCAAAGCTCTGATACCAATTGTTAGGGATTTCTACCGAAAATTCCTCTTAGGATCTTGTTGAGTTATTCGATGCAATCAACACAAACCATCAAACACATAAGAGATCATACTAAACACACCAAAGCACACACAAATTTGCCCCGGATTAAGGCAAAAGTCCCAACCGGGATAAATTTGTGTGTGCTTTGGTGTGTTCGGTATGATCTCATATGTGCTTGGTGGTTTGTGTTGATTGCATCGAATAACTCAACAAGATCCTAAGAGGGGTTTTCTAGGGTTGGACTCGGTATGGTACCAGACTTTTTGACATTGTACCATTACCATACCAAACTAGTTCGGTTTGAAAATATGCAAATCGTTACCAACCAAAAAGTTCGGTATACCGAAACTTCGGTATACCGACTACTTCGGTTGGTACGGTTCGGTATTGCTGTTATACCAAATATGACCCAACAAATATCTTAGCAAACATCAGTACCAATAAAAATAACAAGTTAACAATATCACACAAATACCGAAACAAAAACAGAACGATCCTTAGTGAGTTATTACCGAGCTGATCTGTAGCCAGGCATGGAGTTCTTTGAACTCGTTTACAGTCCTCTAAGTGCACCTGACATACTGAATAATTTATGCAAGCAAAAATTACGCATCATACCTTCACTTAAACGTAATCATGTATATAAGATAATTGCGGCAACCAAGCATCCAGAATTATGCCATCTCCTAAAAAAAATTCCGGTTTTATGCCTCAGATTAAAATGTTTCCAATGTGATGTTCTTGATGCAAAGAGTGACAAATATTTTAGCAGCAACCACAGGCATCAATACGAGTGATTTCAAAGAAAGGATTTTATCGCTACAGTTACAACTTTTCTTCTCTGCCTGTTTGTTTTTCTAATCAGTCACCCTTGTGACTTTGCATTGCACCACCAATTGATCAAACCATACTATATATATTTGTAACATGTAAAACCAATAATAGAATAATATTTATACTCTGCGCGCGCACACACACAAAAAAGTATACATTCCTTACAAGAAACTGAATATCTCATGAATTTTCTGTTCTAAATTAAAAGTTCTCAAATTGGCTAAAGTAACATGACCTGAAACTTGTGATCATACAGATAGTGCACTTCATATATAAAAATTTTGTGGGCTTCTTCCCTCTGCGGTGAAATGTTGCCAATCAAGGAAGAATCTGAACGGCCAAAGCTTTGTGCATTCTGTAATGGGTTGACTCCCTAGATGTTTCAAGTTGAAGTCGACAAGAAGAGACTATTTTCCTGCTAACAAACTGCAGTTCCACAAAATTCTAAGAGTCTAATCTTCGGCAATTTTGACATTTGGCTTCCGAACAACCAGAGCCAGTAAACTGGCTCCCACACGAAGTGTGAGTGGGCCTGGCTCAATGGTAGCTTCTTGATTTCCTGGTTCAATTACAGCTTTTTTCGACCCATACGGTAATCCTAGAAGTAATCCCTAACAATTTATATCAGTGTTTCCTCTTGAAACGTCGGGATATGTATATATATCCTGGCATTTTGGACAAATGCCGGGATAGGTAGGCAATTATTTTAAAAAAATAAAACTGCACTCTATCCCGGTGTTCCTACCCAAACGCCGGGATAAAACACCGGGATAGATATTGCGGTTTGTAGTGGTAATCATGCAGGTACTCTATTGTTGAAGCTCTTGCATATATTGCCAGTTTTTTCAAGAGTAGAACGTGTAAGGTCTGGCTATGTTTCTTTATGGAAGAAATCTCTGCATCTGGCGTGAAAACCCCACAAACAATTCAATATTATATTTTTTATTTTATTTCACTCGCACATGGAATCAGATAACTGATGCTTTTGTTTGTTACTTAATCAAAAATAGAGTAATCAGGTGGGTGTGTGTGCACGTGTTTTTTTGGGGTGTGTGTTTGTGTGTGTTTAAATCACATCTAGATCGTTACTGCTATTCTGAGAGTCATTGTTGTTACTAAGATGACAGGAGGGGTGTGTGTGTGTGTGTGTGTAGTCATTGTTGTTACTAAGATGACAGGAGGAGTGTGTGTGTGTGTGTGTGTGTGTGTGTGTGTGTGTGTGTGTGTGTGTTTGTTTCAATCACATTTGGAGCGTTACTGCTATTCTGAGAATCATTGTTACTAAGATGACAAACCAATTGTATGGAGGTACCGGTTGAGCATGAGGATGCTTTCCTTGACTTTCTCCACCACATTATCCCCCTCCCCTCTTCTATGGCAAAGTGAATCATCTTACTCAAAGTTCAGATTGATAAAGATTACTCACTTCATTTCATAATATTTAAGGTTTCTTTATCCATATTAAGAAACACCATAGGTTAATATAATAGAAAATAAATAAATAAATAAATAAATAAAAAATAAAATATATATATATATATATATATATATATATATATATATACTAAACCTATTAATAATATAGTTACTGAAATACCCCTCTCTTTGATCGACATATTATTTGTATACGATGCTGCTGATTTCTGGTGTGGGAGCGATAAATGATGAGTTCTTTTGTTAGATAAAATAATGCAAATCTCAACTGTAGATCTGATCCTGGTGAGAGGCTAGTGTATGATTAGAATATGTGGATCTGGTGGTGTTTGGCCACCGAATACCTGCAAAAAGCCTGAAACACCGGGAGTATTCCCGGTGACAAGCCCTCCTACGGTCAAGTCAGCAACCAAGGGAATAAAAATAGGGTTTAATGGCAAAAATTGATTACTTGTAACTAAGGAGGGTGACCTGTATTAAAGGCATGTAGAATGTTAGTTATGGAAGATTCCCAGCTGTTTAACTGAATCTGGTTAATTAGGGATGTGATAAAGTAACTGGTCCCTTAATGATAGAAGATTAATTACTAGCCATAAATGGCCAGTAAACCTTTCCTTGTTGGGTTGGCCATAGGCACTTCGAGATCCACGGAGGGATCGTGCAGTGCTGGTTAGCCACGATTTTCACCCTCATCATAAACCCCCCACTCTCGAAGGTGAGCTTCTGGTCTTCTTCGAGGAGTAGATAACTCGTATGGAAAATCACGTCAACGTGAAAATTTGTTTATTGTACTAATACCAAATCCCTTTTTCCAAGAAGTTTAGAGGGTCAGCTGACGAGGCACGAGCCTCGAGAAGCAAAGCCCGAGCCATTGGGTACGAGGAAAAGGGTGTGAGGCGGTTCGCGTGTGGCTCGAATTCAGAATACCATATCGAGGCGGGAGGTACGAGGCACGTGCCTTGTTGCTGAGAAATCCACGGGTGGCTCGGGATCCGAGTGTCATGCCGAGGGGCGAGGCATGATGCTGGAGCCTTGTTGCAGAAAAATCTGTGACTGACTCAGAGTTAGAGTGCCATGCCAAGGGATAAGGCATGAGCCTAAATGTGGAGAAATCCGCGAGTGGCTCGCACCCGGAATACCATGCTGAGGGGCAAGGCACGAGACAAAAGCCTTATTATGGAGAAACCTGTGAGGGGCTCGGAGACAAAGTTCCATGCCGAGGGGCAAAGCACGAGGCTGGAGCCTTGATGCAGAGAAATCCGTGAATTGCTCGGAGCCGGAGTACCATGCTGAGGGGCAAAGAAAAAGACATGAACCTTGTTGCGAAGAATTCTTTGAATGGATCGGAGTCAGAGTGGCATGCCAATGGGCAAACCACGAGGCGGGAGCCTTGTTGTGGAGAAATCTGCAAGTGGCTCGAAGTCAGAGTGTCATGCCGAAGGGCAAAGCACGAGGTGGGTGCCTTGTTGTGGGAAAATCTATGAGTGGCTCAGAGTCTAAGTGCCATGCTGAAGGGCAAAGCACGAGGCGGGAACCATGTTGCAAGAAAATCAACGATTAGCTTGGAGTCGGAGTGTCATGCCGGGGGGCAGGACACGAGGCGGAAGCCTTGTTGCGGTGAAATCCATGAATGAATCAGATTGGAGTGTCATGCCGAGGGGCAAGACACGAGATGGGAGCATTGTTGCGGAGAAATCCCCGAGTGGCTTGGAGTTAGTGTGGCATGTCAAGAGGCAAGGCATAAGGCGAGAGCTTTGTTGTAGAGAAATCTGCATACAACAGGTTGGTGAGTGGCATTGGACCTGGTGCTCACGTGACTTCACATGATCTTTGAGGAGTTGTTACGTGATTTTGTGGTTATTGAGAAGACATCACGTGATTGGGGTCAATGGAGAAGTCACACTCCCCTCTATAAGTTCTCTGTCTTTTCATTTTCCAGGATTACTTTCTCTTTCTTCATCTAGAGCTTCTGTCTCTAGAACGAGACCCTTACCTTATACTGACAATTAGGTAGTGCTTTTATTATGTCTATTGATCGGTCCAGTGACTTGGCTTCATCCTCTGGTCAAAATGGGATACCCTCAGGATCTTTATCTCAGTCGTCCTTGTCAGTGAGAAGCTCGAGGGTTCGGTACCCATTCGCGTTCCTTTTTTGGAAAAGGAAGTGGGGGTTGAGGTGTTCTCGAGTCCCGAGGGGGCGGAGCTCGGTCATCCCGATGAGGCAATTGAGGTTGGTGAAGATGAGAGAGGGAGTCACAGGGAGGCGATGAATAAGGAGGAAGGAGACATGGAGGGGAATCACATGAAGGCGACCGAGGAGGAAGAGGAGGAAGTGGATGGGAGTGGCAGGGACTAGATGGAGGAGGGTGAAGAATAAGCGCGGAAGGGGGTCCCCAGAACTGGGAAGCGGGGACCTCATCCCTTGATAGCATCATAGTGGTTTTGTATGTTCCCCCTGAAAGCATTCGCTTTGGGCTTATGTCTCCCATGCACCCTTTCATTAAGGAGGTCTTGAATTGGGCGGGGATGAGCCTATATAATACGGGCTTAACTCGTGGAAGTAGCTGACTAGCTTCATCATGCTCTGCAAGACAAAGAATGTACCTTTGAAGCTCAAGTACTTCCGCATGTGCTTGGGATTAAATGCTTCTCCGGGGTATCAGCATCCTTGGTACATCTCTCCCCGCCACAAGTATCGCATGGTGCATAACCACCCAGATTCCATAAAGGAATAAAAGACGAAGTATTTCATTGTCTACAGTCCCGAGCCTTGGGCTACACTTACCAGGTTGTCGTATGCGCTTCTGCAAAGGAAGAGTCTGATGCCCTCAGAATTCACTTTGAAGGGGGAGGCTGAATTTAAGAGACTGTTCGAGGATGCCAACAACATAGATTGGGAGAGGATGACAGAGGCAAAGTTAACTGCATGTGGCTTGAGTCCTTATGTTTCTCGTATGTTATTAATTTTCTTTTGTGGTACTGCTTAGCTTTGTTTTAATGTATTTGTTATCTTGCAGCTATAGTGGACGATGCTATTGCTGCCTTGTGGGTTGAGCGAAGGGAAAAAAGGGTTACTGAGGACCCCAAAGGGAAGAAAAAGGAATCAGCTTTGACATCCGACGTATCTTTGAAGAGACGGCCTGATTGGGTGAAGAAATCAAAAGCTTTGGTCTCCATGACCATGAGGAGGAATATCTGAGGGCTCCACTGAGAGAGATATTGATTAGAGCCGTCGAACTAGTTGAGTCTCCTCTTCCCCCGTTCCACACGATGCTAAGGGCCTTCATTGGTGATAAGGCTGACGAGACTTTTAGGCCCGATTGGGTTGTGAAGGTGGCTGATTCCATAATGGTGTCATGTGTGGATTTCGAGGTAGTGAACAACATAGCCGGTTTGAGCGAGGGGAGAAGAGGCTTACTGAGGACCCCAAAGGGAAGAAAAAGGAATCAACTTTGACATCCGACGCATCTTCGAAAGGACATCCTGATAGGGTGAAAAGATCAAAAACTTTGGTCATCCATGACCATGAGGAGGAATATCTGAGGGCTCCACCGAAAGAGAGATTGATCCGAGCTGCCGAACTAGTTAAGTCTCCTCTTCCCCCGTTCCAAACGATGCTGAGGCCTTCATTGGTGATAAGGCTGACGAGACTTTTAGGCCCGATTGGGTCGTGAAGGTGGCTGATTTCATAATGGTGTCACATGTGGCTCTCGAGGTAGTGAACAACATAGCCGGGTTGAGCGAAGGAAGAAGAGGGTTACTGAGGACCCCAAAGGGAAGAAAAAGGAATCGACTTTGACATCTGACGTATCTTCATAGGGACGGCTTGATAGGGTGAAGATATCAAAAGCTTTGGTCATCAATGACCATGAGGAGGAATATCTTAGGGCTCCACCGAGAGAGATATCGATCAAATTCGCCGAACTAGCTGAGTCTCCTTTTTTTCCCATTCCACATGATGTTGAGAGCCTTCATTGGTGATAAGGCTAACGAGACTTTTAGGCCTGATTGGGTCATGAAGGTGGCTGATTCCATAATGGTGTCCTGTGTGGCTCTCGAGGTAGTGAACAATATAGCCCCCCCAAGGACTGTGGTACTCTCAACTTAGAGACTACTGGCGCGTGCTATCTCAAGTTTGCATAAGCTTCTATCATGGTATAAGCTTAGCCTTGAATAAATGTGTTTCCCTCCTTCGCACTTTGCATATTTTCTAAGTGTTTTATTTTCTTCTTGCAGACTATGCTTCAGGGGGCAGAGATGAAGAGGCAGTACGAGCACGAGCTTTAGTGCACTATCCGGAGGATGCAACGGCTTGAAAGGGAATGGCAGGAGGAGAAGATTCACATCGACAGGCTTGAGCAAAAGGTGAAGGACTTGGAGGAGGAGCTCACAGTTGGGGCCTTAGACCAGGAGATTCTGATGGTAGAGAAAGAAACATGGGAGGAGGAGTGGACGAAGCTGATGGCGGAGCTCGATGACACCATGGACCAGATCATCTCGGGGTAGGACGAGGGCTATGGTCGGGCTCTCGAACATGTCAGGGAGAGGTACCTTGGCCTTGATCTCGAAGGCCTTTGCATCGAACTGGAGTCTGACAGTATCACTTTGACTCCCGTAGAGTTACCTTTCGGTGACGAGGAGGTTCCTGCAGAACGTGAGGAGGTCGGGACAGAGGTTCCTCACTCTTCTTCCCGGGAGGTGTCCCCTTCACCTAAATAGAAATTTTTTAAATTCTTTATTTTTGTATTGATATCGACCGCGGACTGGCCATCGCCCCATTGTAACTTATTCACTGAATGAGAATTCATATAATTTTTGACATCTTTTGGGCTTCACACATTTTGTCCAAGTTTTAAGACAGTTGTTTTGTTGATCAGATAGTGAGGTATGAGCCTCAGGAACGTGGATATCCAGACGAGATCCGAACACTCCGAGGTCAGTTGCGTCAGGCCGAGGATACCATCGCGCGTCTTCGGAAGGAAGCGGCTGATCAGGAATAGGCGTTCGACTTCCATATTCGTCAGTCGCAGGAGGTAGCGCATGAGCTGGCTCGTCTAAATGCGTTAATTCCCGATGTCGGCTTAGCTCTTGTTCGAGCCAAGGGAGGGGCACCTACTGTCTCGGTCAGAAGTAAGTCCTTGAATTTCATTCTTAGACGAATGCTTGTGGAGAGGGACTTAGAAATATTATGGCTGAGGGTCAAACTTGGAGAGATGGGCCCGAAGTTGAGTTTTTGGAGTTCGTTATCGAGACTAGGTCCTTACACAGGGACTTGTTCTAGAGTGAGGGCGTTAGGGGACGCCCAAAGTGGCGTGATAGGATCTTCAAGTGTCGCTAAAGTTTGAGGAGGTCTCAATTCGCCCGGGTTAGGTACTCATCCCTTAGGGACTGATGTAGTAAGCACGGGGCCGGGGTTTGCCGAAGGAGACCCCGGTGGTCAGGCTCTTGTACCTTGAACTTGTAATTTCCCATGTTACCTTGTGAATGTAAACACTAGTTTCTAGATAATAAAAGCATTTGTGCACATCTCGATTCTTTAGTGATGCATGGTGTTGTCCGGGGTACTTGAAGTGCCACGCCCAGGTACGAGGAGCGAGCCTAATTGCGGAGAAATCTGTGTCTCAGAGTCTAGGTGTCATGCTGAGGGTTGAGGCACAAGGAGTGAGCCTAATTAAAGAGAAATCGGTGTGTGGCTTGGAATCGAGGTGCCATGCCGAGGGTTGAAGCCTGAGGAGTGAGCCTAATTGCGGAGAAATCAATGAGTGGCTCGGAGTCGAGGTGCCACGCCTAGTGTTGAGGCACGAGGAGGGAGCATTATTGCGGAGATCTCGAACACGTGCCTCATGTGCTCGTTCACGCGTGATGTGATGTCACGTGCTTGGCACAGTGATCGTTGTCTCATTTCTCCTATATGTACTCTTCACATACCTTCATTTTCATTTACTTGCTTCACTTTACTTCTGCTTCCCTTTATTCCCGTTTCCCTCGTTTCGTCTCCTTTCGGCAAGCAAGCATGGCGTCCAACGAGTCATTGAAGGCGAGTCGTAGAGCCTTGAAGGCATAGGCACAGGCGCACGTAGAGGAGTGTCCCCTACCTTCGGAGCCGGAGGATCCTTCGAAGAGGAAGAAAGCCAAAGACACCGAGCTCCCAAAGGCCAAAGCGACCGAGGTAGTCATGAAGAAGAAGGTCCTGAAGCCTTTGGCTCCTTCCTCAAAGAACGTCATGGTGATTCAAAAACCACCCTCGCCAGTGAAGGTGTGGATGCCTTCTTGGTATGTGATCGAAGCAGACTTGTTGGTGAAGTGTCCCAATGCTCTGCAGGTGGTTGACCACCTTGCTACTCCTCGCGATAGAACGGATATGAAGAAAGAGTCGGAGGAGGAGGTTTACGGTCATTGGGTGCAAGCTTCCATTCTGGTGAGGGTCTTTGTTCATCGTCAAAACCTCATGATATCTTCTTCCTTTTTCATTTTTCTAAGTGTATTCTGGCTTTTTTGCAGGCTGCCATCAACGGGCCCGAAATAAGGTGGAGACTTGAGATGCTCCTTTGGCAGGCCTAGCAGACCGAGGTAGGTCAGAAGGAGACCATGAATCAAAACGGTGTTCTCAAGTAGACGATGAGGAGGTTGAAAGAGGACCTGAAGAAGGAGAAGAAGGTTCGGGAAGAGTTGTCGAAGGAGAAAGAGGAGCTGGCCGAAGAGAGGATGGCGTGGCAGGCAAAGGAGAATGAGATGACGGCGGAGTATGACGGTGCTCTGGATCGTATCATCCGGGGCCAACATGAAAAGTATATTCGTGCCCTTGAGGACATCGAAGCGAAGTATGTGGATCTCGACCTCCGGGGCTTCTCCTTCGAGGATAAGGTAGATGGGCCCACTTAGCCTGCTGGAGGAGCTTCTTCAGAAGGAAAGGTTCGGGCGACCATGAGTTGGTTGCGTAACACCCCACAAAATTGGAAATGACAATTTTGCCCTTGTGTGTTACGCACGTGTATTTTGTAACGTGTTTACACTACGTATTTTGATTTCCGACTATTTATGCATTTCCTGTATTGATTTTATCCTATTTTGAATCAACTAAAATATAATATTTTAAGCTCTATATTTTACGTGCTTTTTATGTGTTTTCGATATACGTATCAATTACATATTTTTATATCACTAAGTGTGATATTTCTATGTGTATTGACTATTTATTTTACGTGTTCGAACTCATTTTATAAAATGGAAATTCATTTTTCCTATTTTGATTAAAATGCATTTTTTAAATTTTGCACATATGATGCACGTGCAAATTTTTATTCTCATTTTATTACTCTCATTATCTATTTTTAGCATGCATAACTTATTTAGCCTTTTTAGTTAATCCATGGACCAAAAGATTAGAATCTATCCCATTAGGAGAAGAGCTCACTAAGTAATTAAACTAATTAATTAATTGATGATCCCATTAAACAAGCCCACTAATAAAATCACAAATAAAGCTAAGTGTACACTAATACATAGCAAGTTACAAAAGTTAGTACACATTTAAAGTTATAGGATTGAATTTAAATTGTATGTGCATTTGTATATGTGCATGCACACACCTACACAAAGGAGGCCGGATTACACCCTTGATTGACCGGATTTTTGAATGGGGGAAGGAGAAGAGTTTGTAGGTTATGGGAGTTGCAAATGTGAAGAGTTGGAAAAGTGAAATGTTGTAGGTTTTAGGAGTTTAGGAGGTGAAGGGTTGTAGGAGTTAATTGGGAGAGTTATTAGGGGTGGATTTTATGCATAAAAGACCCTCCCAAAACCCTATAAATAGAGCCCAAATTCCTACACTTCTCTTGCACCAAAAACTTAATCAAAAGAGAAAGAAAAGAAGAAAAAAAAGAAAGAAAGAAAGAAAGAAAGAAAAGAGAGAAAGAAAAGAAAGAGAGTGAGAGTTCTCCTGTTTGGAGCCATTGCTAGGAGGAGAAGCCATAGCTAGGAGAGGAAGCTTGCTTGGAGCAAGGAGGTGCTTGTGAAGCTAGGAGCAAGAAGGAACCCTTTCTTTGTAGTTTTCAACCTTCAAAATTAAGGTGGGTATTCTTATGCTTTCTAAGTAGGATTTGCATGCTAGTAGTTTAATGAGTAGTGAAAAATAGAATGAGTTATTGTGAATAAGAATCCATGCTAGTATCTCATGTAATGATTTTATTGATACCATGCTAATAGAGTATAAAAATTGAACGTGATATGTGTAGATAAAATGCTAGTATAACATGCAATGACTTTGTTGAAATTTAGTAATTTAGTATTTACCGTGCTAATTGAAAGTAAAGAAATAATCATATATACCATGGTAGAATAATTGCAAATTCTTGTTGACAAATGCATGATGAGTATGAATGATTGTTGAAAAATATTTTATTGTGACATGTTTAGAAATATAATGCTTGAAAGAAGAAAGAGGGAAAAAATAAATTTTTTTAATTTTGGCTTGTCGACATATGAAAAGGATGATAGTTTTCGCATAAAGAAACACTTATGATGTCCAAAGTTGATTTTAAAGTTACAGTTGGTTTTAGTAACAAGAATTTTATTTTGTAAGATGATGAAATTTCTTAAACTAACCATGATTTTTACAATTTCAAATTTTATAGAAAAATGCAAATTTTATAAAGTGAAGAGAAAATAATAGGAAAGACATATCTAAATAATAAGTTAAACTTGTCTTTTTGTATTTTTGATTCATTTCAGTTCTAAAAGAAAAAATTATCTATTAATCTTAAAAGATAGAATCGTTCAAAAAAAAAATTGAATTTTTTCGAAAAAGAATTAGATGTCCGAATAGTGTAAACAAAAGAGCACTAGTGAAATTTCTAAAATAGAAAATATACTTGGTCTTACTGGTTAGCCAGTGCAATATAGAGCTTAGTTGAAAGAGGTTCTAGGTTCAAAACTTGATAGTTGCTTTTATATAAATTTTGTTTAAAACCCCGAGACTGAAAGAGTATTTATAAGAAATCCGAAATGAATTTAAGACACAAAGTCCACTTGGACTTTATGGTCAGAGTGAGGGAGGCTTGGGCTCTGTGCTGGTTGGCCTAGGTTCAGGGGTTCGAAACCCGGCCTTTTATTCTTTTTTTTCCTTGTTTTCATATTTTGAGTTATCATGAAAAGGATTCTTAATTACAACTCATTTTCTTCCTATAAAATTGAAGTGATAATTATTAGAGTATGATTTTATGGTATATTTTGAGGAAACAAAAATGAGCTATAAGTTGTCTAATGAATTCTAACTCTAAAGAATTATTATTAATCTTTTGAAGGAAAAATGGGTAACAAGTATAGATCTCTCTTTTAAATAAACACTCATGTTGAGGATGTGGATTTGTTTAAATTTCTTGTAGAATGTCTATAATGTGGAATCTTTGTTCAAGAAAGAAATTATTTGTTCTTTGTTTATGCATGAATAAATACTAAGTTGAAACATGAATATTTGTTTAAGAATAAGTTGGAGACATAGGCATGATTATGAAAGGGTATGAATACCCATGATTCTTGTACATGAGAAATTTTGATTTAGAGTTAGTAAGCCCACGTATACTGGCAATTTTAAATGAAATGATTATTATATTTTGAGATTTGCCATGGAGCCATCTCGGTGGATGTTGATTAAGTCCGGTAGTAGGTAATACTAATTCTAGGCTTGAAAGATCATTCATGTCTTGAACATTATGAGTTAGGCACTTAAGAGAAGTGTAGTAAACCTGGGTAAACGTAAGTGGGGCACTCTATATAGTCGGGCGATGTACTTCGGGACTATAGACCCAGTTGGGTAGTGTACTCTGGGACTGTGGTTGCTCCAATGGGGACGAGTTTATTTTTGAAATCCGGGATTATAATGATTGATCGGGCGGTGTACTTCGAGATCATGAATAGTCAAGTGGATAGTTTTTCGTTCCCCAGTGTATATACGTATATCGGGGCTAGAGTGACACTTGCGGGGGATTCACACGACGAGGAGTCTGTATAACAGTCAGGCAGTGTACTCTGGGACTGGGATCCGCACTCGTGGAATGCCTGAACCTTGTTCTTACTACTGGGTAGTTTCATGGCGAGGGATCGAACCCTTTATTGTGAAGAACGTAGATGCTTGCCCTCGGACCTATGTAGTATGAGATGCATAGAATCTGAACAAGTGTGCATTAGTATCATCCTAGTATAGAATGGTGTGCATTAGGCATTAAGGCATGACGTACACTTACATGTATAGCGTAGTCACATCAACACTGTATTTTTCATCTAATTGTTGTGTTTTTATTAAAGTTATGAGATCGTTATATGTACGACATAGAGAGGATAGCCGAGTATAACATTTCGTTAGTTGTAAGTAACTGATGTGCCCATAGATTTATATGCAGGTAATTGACTATTCATGAAGGAGTAAAAATATTGTGATGCAAATGATGTTAAAGTTATACAAGTTGTATTTTATTTTAATGTTGTAATCTTTTATTCTTCCGCTGTGTAAAACCAAATTGTATTGAACTCTGATGTATTGAAAAAGTTTTAAATTTTCTTATAAAATTGTACGAAGTAAAGTAAAGATCCTGTGAAATCTCGAATTCATCCTTATTTAGAATTCGGGGCGTTACAGGTTGGACCCGCCGCTCCTATCGAAGGTGCTCACCCCGCTCCTGTACTTGAAAAGGGGTCTTCTTCCAAGCAGTAGGTTCTAGATTTTTTCCCCTTTTTTTTAATGTACGCATTCTCGCGGACTGGCCACCGCTCTTGTAATTCAGTCTTTTGGAATGAATAAAATGTATTTGAGATGAACTCCTTTGTTTCTTTTGACTTTTGGTGTTATGTCATGCCTCAGGATGCCGAGCCGAAGGTGAGTGGCTGAGGCATCTCCCTAGGTGGTGAGGGTCCCGTTTTTTTTTTCGGGTCATCACATGAGCTATCACATTGGTTGGCTTACATCATTCTTTGTGAGAATCGAGGCATCTTTCATCTTGAAAATTGAAATGTTTCACTTGCGTTGAGGTTTGAAATGTTTCTCCATTTTGATCATTGAGTGGAGATGGAGGGATCAGATCTCATCATGGGGGTTTTGCGGTAATCAAGAAACATCCCACAAGGCTTAGAAATTCTCTTATTTCCCAGCATTTGGCTATCAAATCTTCATGGTTTGGCTTTACTGAATGACTGAGCTCCAACAGGGTCTTTTGGTGAGTGCCTCAAATGGCAATTTGAGGGTTGCAACAGGTGAGGAGAAATACCTCGGAGCCAAGTTGAGGGGGATTCGTCCTTCGTCCGAGGGTTCGACCCCGGGGGATTGGCGTCTCTGCTGAATTTGGGAGTTTTATCCCGTGTTCCAAGATCTGAATTTTACTCCGAGTTATGAGGGTTGTGGTCTAAATGGACTATTTCTCTTGCATGAAACTCGGGGGCATTTAGCTTTGCTGTGACTTATCGTTCTTACGGTCCTCTCCCAGAAGGACCTAGAGGTAATCGGCATTTTGGCATTGAACATGGGGTGATGTATCCCGGGTTCCGAGATATGAGATTCCTCCCCGAGTTTCAATAGCCAAGGGCGAATGGACTTTCTTTTGTACAGATCATTGGTCTATTTAGCTCGACTGGTGCTTCTTGTGCTTGCGAAGTTCTTCAAGCTTTCTTCTAGGATCATTAGCCTTCCATCTCGTCGCCAATGCTCATGTACGGCGCTTCGACTACACGTATGCTGGGGACAACTGGCGCTTCGAGATATGAGAGGCTATTTTTAAGAGTGTTCAGGCATAGCTTTCTTGCTTGTTTGTTTTGTATTTGATTTGCCAACTGCGGGCTGGCCACCGCCCCTTGTAATAACCTTTTGTTTATTAAAATATTTGTTTTATATCTCGTCTGAGTAAGCTTTTCTTGAATGATTTGACCGAGCCTTGTAGGATTAGTGAGTGAGGGGCTTAATGATCTTGCAAGAAAAACTCGTGGGTGGTCCGGAGTCAGAGTGTCATGCCGAGGGGCTTGGGACGAGGTGGGGACTTTGTTGCGGAGAAGTCCGTGACAGGCTCGAAGTCGGAGTGCCATGCTGATGGGCAAGACACGAGGTGGGGGAATTATTATGGAGAATTTCGCGAGTGGCTCGGCGTACAATGCTGAGAAGGGAGGCACGAGGTGTGAGCCTAATTACGGAGAAATCCGCAAGATTCGGGGCGCTACATGGGTGGCTCGGAATGGCCACCGACTGTCGAGCCCCAAGCTTGTTGGAAAAGCTAGGGGGTGTCTCGAGGTCACCACCGAGCGCCGAGCCCCCATGCTAGTTGGAAAGGCTCTGGGGTGGGTTGGAATCACCACCGACTGTCGGGCCCCAAAGCTTGTTGGAAAAGCTAGGGAGTGCTCGAGGTCACCACCGAGCGTCGAGCCCCCCATACTTGTTGAAAAGCTCTGGGGTGGCTTGGAATCACCATCGATCGTCGAGCCCCAAAGCTTATTGGAAAAACTAGGGGTGGCTCGAGGTCACCACCGAGCGCCGAGCCCCCCATACTTGTGGGAAAAGCTCTGGGGTGGCTCGGAATCGCCACCGACCGTCGAGCCCCAAATCTTGTTGGAAAAGCTAGGGGGTGGCTCGAGGTCACCACCGAGTGTCAAGCACCCCATACTTGTTGGAAAAGCCCTAGGGGGGCTCGGAATTGCCGAGCCCCAAGTTTGTGGTAAAGCTAGGGGGTGGCTAGAGGTCACCACCGAGCGCTGAGCCCCCCATACTTGTTGGAAAAGCCCTGGGGTGGCTCAGAATGGCCACCGACGTTGAGCCCCAAGCTTGTTGGAAAAGCTAGGGGTGGCTCGAGGTCACCACCGAGTGCCGAGCCCCCATGCTTGTTTGATAAGCTCTGGGGTGGCTAGGAATTGTCACCGACCATCGAGCTCCAAGCATGTTGGAAAAGCTAGGGGGTGACTCGAGGTCACCACCGAGTGCCGAGCCCCCATACTTGTTGGAAAAGCCCTGGGGTGGCTCGGAATTGCCACCGACCACCGAGTCCCAAGATTGTGGTAAAGCTACGGGGTGGCTCGAGGTCACCACTGAGTACCGAGCCCCCCATACTTGTTGGAAAAGCCCTGGGGTGGCTCGGAATGGCCACCGACCATCGAGCCCCAAGCTTGTTGGAAAAACTAGGGGGTGGCTCAGAATTGCCACCGACCGTTGAGCCCTAAGCTTGTTGGAAAAGCTAGGGGTGGTTTGAGGTCACCAACGAGCATCGAGCCCCCATATGGGGTGGCTCGGAATTGCCACCGACCGTCGAGCCCCAAGATTGCGGTAAAGCTACGGGATGGCTCGAGGTCACCATCGAGCGCCGAGCCCCCCATACTTGTTGAAAAAGCTCAGGGGTGGCTCAGAATGGCCACCGACCATCGAGCCGCAAGCTTGTTGAAAAAGCTAGGGGGTGGCTCGAGGTCACCACCGAGTACCGAGCCCCCCATACTTGTTGGGAAAGCTCTGGGGTGGCTCGGAATTGCCACCGACCGTCAAGCCCCATGCTTGTGGTAAAGCTAGGGGGTGGCTCGAGGTCACCACCCAGCGCCAAGCCCCCATACTTGTTGGAAAAGCCCTGGGGTAACTCAGAATGGCCACCGACAGTCGAGTCCTAAGCTTGTTGGAAAAGCTAGGGGGTGGCTCGAGGTTACCACCAAGGGCCGATCCCCCGTGCTTGTTGGAAAAACTTTAGGGTGGCTCGAAATTGCCACCGACCGTCGAGCCACGAGCTTGTTGGAAAAGCTAAGGGGTGGCTCGAGGTCACCACCGAGCACTGAGCCCCCCATACTTGTTGGAAAAGCTCTAGGGTGGCTCGGAATCGCCACCGATCGTCGAGCCCCAAAGCTTGTTGGAAAAGCTAGGGGTGGCTCGCAGACACCACCGAGCGCCGAGCCCTCCATACTTGTTGGAAAAACTCTAGGGTTGCTCGGAATCGCCACCGACTGTCGAGCCCCAAAGCTTGTTGGAAAAGCTAGGGGGTAACTCGAGGTCACCACCGAGCGCCGAGCCCCCCATACTTGTTGGAAAAGCCCTAGGGTGCCTCGAAATTGCCACCGACCGTCGATTCCCAAGCATGTGGTAAATCTAGGGGGTGTCTCGAGGTCACCATCGAGCGCCGAGCTCCCCATACTTGTTGGAAAAGCCTTGGGATGGCTCGAAATGGCTACCGACCGTCGAGCACCAAGCTTGTTGGAAAAGCTAGGGGGTGGCTCGAGGTCACCACCGAATGCCGAGCACCCATGCTTGTTGCAAAGCTCTAAGGTAGCTCGGAATTGCCACCGACCGTCGAACCCCAAGCTTGTTGGAAAAGCTAGGGGGTGGCTCGAGGTCACAACCAAGCACCGAGCCCCCATACTTGTTGGAAAAATCCTGGGGGCCTCGGAATTGCCACCGACCGTCGAGCCATAAGATTTTGGTAAAGCTAGGGGGTGGCTCGAGGTCACCAACGAGCACCGAGCCCCCCATACTTGTTGGAAAAGCTCTGGAGAGGCTCGGAATGGCCATCGACCGTCGAGCCCCAAGCTTGTTGGAAAAGCTAGGGGTGGCTCGAGGTCACCACCGAGCGCCGAACTCCACATACTTGTTGGAAAAGCCCTACGGTGGCTCAGAATTACCACCGACCGTTGAGCCCCAAAGCTTGTTGGAAAAGCCACGGGGTGGCTCGAGGTCACCACCGAGCTCCGAGCCCCCCATACTTGTTGGAAAAGTCCTAGGGTGGCTCGGAATCGCCACCGACCGTCGAGCCCCAAAGCTTGTGGAAAAGCTAGGGGGTGGCTTGTGGTCACCACCGAGTGCCAATCCCCCTATACTTGTTGGAAAAGTCCTGGGGTGGCTCGGAATGGCCATCGACCGTCGAGCCCCAAGCTTGTTGGAAAAGCTAGGAGGTGGCTCGAGGTCACCACCGAGCGCCGAGCCCCCGTGCTTGTTGGAAAAGCTCTGGGGTGGCTCGGAGTTGCCACCGACCGTCGAGCCCCAAACTTGTTGAAAAAGCTCGGGGGTGGCTCGAGGTCACCACCGATCACCGAGCCCCCATACTTGTTGGAAAAGCCCTAGGGTGGCTCGAAATTGCCACCGACCGTCGAGCCCCAAGATTATGGTAAAGCTAAGGGGTGGCTCGAGGTCACCACCGAGCGCCGAGCCCGCCATACTTGTTGGAAATGCCCTGGGGTGGTTCGGAATCGCCATTGACCGTCGAGCCCCAAAGCTTGTTGGAAAAGATAGGGGTGGCTCGAGGTCACCACCGAGCGCCGAACTCCACATACTTGTTGGAAAAGCCCTAGGGTGGCTCGGAATTGCCACCTACCATCGAGCCCCAAAGCTTGTTGAAAAAGCTACGGGGTGGCTCGAGGTCACCACCGAGCTCTGAGCCCCCCATACTTGTTGGAAAAGTCCTAGGGTGGCTCGGAATCGCCACCGACCGTTGAGCCCCAAAGCTTGTGGAAAAACTAGGGGGTGGCTTAAGGTCACCACCGAGCGCCGAGCTCCCCATACTTGTTGGAAAAGTCCTGGGGTGACTCGGAATGGCCACCGACCATCGAGCCCCAACCTTGTTGGAAAAGCTAGGAAGTGGCTCGAGGTCACCACCGAGCGTCGAGCCCCCATGCTTGTTGGAAAAGCTCTGGGGTGGCTCGGTGTAATACCCCGTATTTCCGCGAACAGTCGACTGGTATATCTAGCAGTCGACTGTTACTATATAACGTGTACACTATGTACACGGGATTTAAGGAGATTTGAGAAGGATTTGAGAAATATAGTCCCACATGGGAAATATACAAAAATAGTTTGAGTATAAATATAATTGCCTATGATCAAGAGTCACCTAATTGGTTAACCACCTTTTGAGAGGCAGCCTGTGGTGGGCAGTTGTACTACATAGTATCAAATTTGTCTTCTAAAAATAATAAAATTGTCTGAGTATTGGGGCGGGGCGTTACAAATGGTATCAGAGCCGACTTTCGACACCGAGTGTAGAAGAAGGCCTATGATCTGCACATTTTGTGGGGTACACGGTAGGGAGGTGATTCTCTGGATAGGCAGGGAGATGATTCTCCGGATAGGCAGGGTGCATTTGTATGTACCGGGTGTATCTGCACATTTTGTGGGATCAAGGACGACGCTACATCGACTAGAAAGGCAGATCATACACTAGATGTGTGCCCTGTACTCAGCGAGGACGCTGATTTCTAAGGTGGGGTGTATGTAATACCCCGTATTTCCGCGAACAGTCCACTGGTATATCTAGCAGTCGACTGCTACTATATAACGTGTACACTATGTACACGGGATTTGAGGAGATTTGAGAAGGATTTGAGAAATATAGTCCCACATGGGAAATATACAAAAATAGTTTGAGTATAAATATAATTACCTATGATCAAGAGTCACCTAATTGGTTAACCACCTTTTGAGAGGTAGCCTGTGGTGGGCAGTTGTACTACATAGTATCTAATTTGTCTTCTAAAAATAATAAAATTGTCTGAGTATTGGGGCGGGGCGTTACACTCGGAGTTGCCACCGACCGTCGAGCCCTAAGCTTGTTGGAAAAGCTAGGGGGTGGCTCGAGGTCACCACCGATCGCCGAGCCCCCATACTTGTTGGAAAAGCCCTAGGGTGGCTCGAAATTGCCACCGACCATCGAGCCCCAAGATTATGGTAAAGCTAAGGGGTGGCTCGAGGTCACCACCGAGCGTCGAGCCCCCCATACTTGTTGGAAATGCCCTGGGGTGGCTCGGAATGGCCACCGACCGTCGAGTCCCAAGCTTGTTGGAAAAGCTAGGGGTGGCTCGAGGTCACCACCGAGCGCCGAACCCCCCATACTTGTTGGAAAAGCTCTGGGGTGGTTCGGAATCGCCATTGACCGTCGAGTCCCAAAGCTTGTTGGAAAAGCTAGGGGGTAGCTCGAGGTCACCACCGAGTGCCGAGCTCCCATACTTGTTGGAAAAGCCCTAAGGTTGCTCGGAATTGCCACCGACCGTCGAGCCCCCAGCTTGTGGTAAAGCTAGGGGTGGCTCGAGGTTACCACTGAGCACCGAGCCCCCCATACTTGTTGGAAAAGTCCTGCGGTGGCTCGAAATGGCCACCGACCGTCGAGCACCAAGCTTGTTGGAAAAGTTAGGGGGTGGCTCGAGGTCACCACCGAACGCCAAACCCCCATGCTTGTTGCAAAAGCTCTGGGGTGGCTCGGAATTGCCACCGACCGTCGAGCCCCATACTTGTTGAAAAAGCTAGGGGGTGGCTGGAGGTCACCACCGAGCACCGAGTACCGAGCCCCCATACTTGTCGGAAAAGCCCTGGGGTGGCTCAGAATGGCCACTGGCCGTCGAGCCCCAAGCTTGTGGTAAAGCTAGGGGTGGCTCGAGGTCTCTACCGAGCACCGAGCCCCCCAAGCTTGTTGGAAAAGCTAGGGGTGGCTCGAAGTCACCACCGAGCGCCGAGCCCCCATACTTGTTGGAAAAGACCTATGGTGGCTCGAAATTGCCACCGACCATCAAGCCCCAAGCTTGTGGTAAAGCTAGGGGTGGCTCGAGGTCACCACCAAGCGCCGATCCCCCATACTTGTTGGAAAAGCCCTGGGGTAGCTCCGAATGGCCACCGACCGTCGAGCCCCAAGCTATTGGAAAAGCTAGGGGGTGGCTGGACATAAAGCGGGCCCCATCCCACCGTGCCTAATGTGAAAGTCGGGAGTAAAAATCTAGAAAATTTCTTGTGATGCTGATGTCACGGGCATGTAATTCGAGGAGAGTAGAATCCTAGTGGCCGTTAGATCTTGATGATCAAGATTGGACGGTGAGGATTTTGGCGCGGGATTCGAAGCGTCGATTCCTTTTTATAAATCCCCCTCCCCCTTCCTTATTTCATCACTTTGCGTTTTTCTCTCTAAGACCAGGAGCTTCTCTCTCTTGCTGCCGGCAACGACTTTTACGGTGAACTCCCCATTTAATGATTATTAGGTTAGTATTTTATTTTACCATGTCACGCACTCAGTCTGGCTCCGAGGCGAGTTCTTCTGGCGGGGGTGATGGTGATAGGGATTCGGACTCGACATCGTGGGACCTGGACGACTGACCTATTGCGGGAGAGGGACAGTCAGACTCCATGTCTTGGGATACGGTTCTGGACGTGCCCCCCTACAGATTTGTCAGCCGGAGACAGTAGAGTCCTCGAGCGAGGAGGTTGGGGAGGAAGAGTCTGACGAAGGGGAGTCTGAAGAAGGAGGCGAGGTCGAGGAGGAAGTAGAGCCTGAGGATGGAGGTTCTGAAGAAGGAGAATCTAAGGAAGGGGAGTCTAAAGAAAGAGGCGAGGTCGAGGAGGAAGTGGAGCCTGAGGAAGGAGGCTAGGTCGAGGAGGAGGTAGAGCCTGGGGAAAAAGGTGAGGAAGGAGCGGCCCTCCCTCCTCTTCCTCCTTTTTTGACACTCTCTGCTGAGGAAGCCCCAAATTCGTAGTAATTAGAGAAAGTGGCGGGCGCCTGATAGTCCGGGCTCGCCGGACGAGTTCGCACCAAAACCAACATTTGACCTCCCATTTTCCAATAAGGCAGGGTCGATCAAGATGTATCCTGACGACGTGGAGAGCCTTGTTCAATTCCACATGGAGGTGCCTTCGACTAGCCGGCCTCAGATAAAGATGGACAACACGCTGTGTATGCTGAAGGCCGGTTTTCTGCCCATCATAAGGGCCAATTACTTCATCCCCAAGAAGTATGAGTTGATGATTCCGAGCTCCGGTCTTCACCCCACCACTGAGTTGGCCCCCGGCTTTTGCATTTTTCCCGAGGATGCTTTTGTCTCGGGGATAAGGTTGCCGCTGCATCCATTGATCAAGAGGGTGCTGAGGTGGGGGAGCTGAGCCCGATGCAGTACGACCCTAATTCATGGAAGCACCTGATTTTCTTCATCTTGAAGTGTCAGGAGAAGAAGGTCCCCCTTAAGTTGAAGTACTTCCACGCGGTCTTGGGGGTGAGCTCGCTCGGTGACATGGAAGGCATATTCTACATGTTGCCCCGCCCCAACAAAAGAGTGATGCACGGTCACCCGAACTCCATAAAGGGGTGGAAGGAGAAGTACTTCCTTGTTGGGAGCGAAGTGCCTTGGGAAATCCCAACAGCCTGGAACTTCTTCAAGCCGAACTTCAAACCCCCGATGCGGAGGGACTTGACTGAGGCAGAGTGGGATGATGTAGCAAAAATTGTGGAGGGGCACAACATCGGTTGGCCATGCGTGACCGAGATACACCTTGCGCGAGCCGGACAGAGTCCAGCCGACCCCTGTACGTTTTTGTTTCATTCTTGTCTAACCTTTTGCTTCCGTATTAACATTTTTTCTCTTTTATGCAGTGATGGAACCAAAGAAGCATTAGGCGAGGAAGGCCATGTTGGCGCTAGCCCAGAAGAAGAGGGCCCGGAAGGCGGCATCGGGGACGGGGCCAGCCCAAGGGGCGGTGAAGGTCCCTACGGAGCCGTCCCATAAGAAGCTGAAGAAGAAGCACTCGTCCCGTGAGGCAAAGGAGTCGGGGTCGAGCATGAGTAGCCAAAAGGTTATTGAGGTCCTAAGGGCGGGGACCCCCGTCGTCCGTCCCGATGCCAGGTAGATGGTCGGCAAGGGGGGGCTAAGGTCGTACGCCCCGAACTGGTCAGTGAAGGAGGCAGACTCGCTGGCCGAGGGCCCGATCGCCATGGAGGTGGCCGCCAAGATTGCCACGGTGCGCGACCGGAACATTCTGGCGACCGAGACCGTGGAGACGGCCCACATGAAGTGGGCTCAGGCTGAAGTGGTGGTAAGTGTTGGTTTTTTCTGTCTTATTCATTTCTTTTGTACAGGGTAACCTTCTGACATTCCCTTCTCAACCAGGCATTGATGATGGGGGACCAAATGAGGAGGTGCATGGATAAAGAGGTCCAAGCTGAGAAGTGGAACGCTGAACGATACCTTCGAGAGGCGAAGAACGTCAAGCTCGAGCTGACGGCCGCTCAGGTGCAGGTGCAGACCCTCACAGCCGAGCTTTCCTTTCAACAGGATGGGCATCTTCGTGAACTGGCCGCGGCCCGGGGAAAGGCACAGGCGGAGTATGATGAGATGGCAATGGCAGTGGCGGACGAGCTGAACAATGCCCAAGACGAGGGGTATGATAGGGCGAAGGAGCACTTTCTGCTTCTTTACCCCGAAGCAAAGATCGATCACCTCAACTACAGGTGGGTACCCCCCCGGGCATCCTCTCACCCTCGGAGGCGAGGGCGACGAGGCCCCGAGGGACCACACCTTGGAGGAGGAGGTGGGGGTGCGGTAGCCGACGAAGTGGTGCAGCTCCCCCTCCGCAGTAGCTAAAATACTTTCTTCCCCTTTTTCTTTTGTTTCTTTTTGTATTGCCGAACGCGGACTGGCCAACGCTTTTTGTAATCAATGTTTGAATCAATACAACTGGATTTTTAGGCCGACCTTCTATGACTTGTGTGGATTTTTAGTGAATCGTGGTTTCTTTCTTTCTTGTCAGATTAACGAGGCCCTGGGTGCTGACCTCAATTCAACCGAGGTCCGCCGACTTCGGGACAGGCTATAATCCAAGGAGAGTGTCTTGATCCGCTATCGCAAGTAGGCTCACGATCGGGAAGCCGCGATCGGTTATTTTATGAACAAGTCGAAGGAGCTTAGCTTAGAGGTGGCACGCCTGTAGAAAGCCATAGCCGATCGGGACTGGGGGAGTGCCGAGACAAACTGGTCCCTATCTGATGCTTCCACCAGGCGACTGTCCTCCGAGTTCGTTCTTCGCGGGGTGGTGGTTGAAAAGGAGCTGGAGATCCAGAGGTTGAAGGTCCTGCTGTGCGCCGGACGGTCTCGGTTCGGCCATCCAGAACCAGAAGGCCTCTCTGTTTTGGGTTCCTCGCCGACCCTGTATCTGGAGATGGCGAGGCCCGCTGATGAGCAGAGCTCCGTTGCGGGGATGTCGACAATGTTTATGCCCAAGATGGGGGATGAGATTGCTGGCGGGCGGACCCGTTCCGCAGGACTCGAGGCGGCTCCTGTGAGTCCGGAGGGTCTGACGAGAGACCATTAGGTAGAGGTAGAGGGAAATGTTGTAACGTTTTTTAATTGTACCTTAGCCTTTAAGGGAGCTTATGAATAAGATTTGATTTGTCCGACCCTCTTTGACTTGGGAAAAACTAAGATGTTGACTGTTGCTCGAACCGACCGACGAACCCCCTACTTTGTAGAAAATGAGGGAGTGACTCGAGATCCGCGTCGAATGCAGATTCACCCTGATTAGGGTTGTGACTCGAGGGAGGAACCCTTTTTTTCTCGGGAGCCGAACCGTTTCGTCTTCCAACGTCGCATATGGGGGACGTTTCATCTTCCGTTGTTTCGACTTCCCAATGTCATAAATGTGCCTTTTTGGATGGCTATATAACCCTCATCCCTTCATCAGTAGTTCATCAGAAATTGTCTCACTTCACTGTGAGTTCTCATCGCCGGTGACTCTCTTGCCATCCTCTGACAATTGGGGGTAACGGCTATGAGTGTCGCTTTATCCCCTATTGTCAGTGGGTGAAAGGTGGGTCGGTCCTGGAGGCGAGGCTCGGGGTGCTTGCCGAAGGCGAGCGCCCCCAATGAAACTTTTTGGCTGAGAGTCCCAGATCGGTGGCTCCCCTGCTACCCTCTGACAATTGGGGGTAATGGCTATGAGTGTTGTTTATTCCCTATTGCCAGCGGGTGAGAGGTGGGACAATCAATGGTTCGGAGCTCGGGGTGCTTGCCGAGGGTGAACGCCCTAAATCTTAATGAAAGTTTTTGTAGGGGAGAGCTGAAATCCTGGCCGAAGGTTCAAGACTTGGTTGTTTTGACGAAAACCCTCGGCCGCTCGGAATGTTGAAGACCCCCTTAACCTGTGAGAGTTGTTGGGTTGTGGCTCGGACGCGCTGCTGAGCGCGTAGCCCTATTAGCTTGAGAAAGCTTAAGGCGTGGCTCGAGGTCAATGCCGAAGGTCGAGCCTCCTTAACTTGGCAGATTTGTCGGGTTATGGCTCGGAGACACTGCCGAGCGTGTAGCCCTGTTAGCTTGAGAAAGCTAGAGCGTGGCTCGAGGTCAATGCCGAAGGTCGAGCCCCCTTAACTTGGAAGAGTTGTCGGGTTGCGGCTCAGAGGCACTGCCGAGCGTGTAGCCCTGTTAGCTTGAGAAAGCTAGGGCATGGCTCGAGGTCAATGCCGAAGGTCAAGCCCCCTTAATTTGGAAGAGTTGTCGGGTTGCGGCTCGGAGGCACTACCGAGCGTGTAGCCCTATTAGCTTGAGAAAGCTAGGGTGTGACTCGAGATTAATGCCGAAGGTCGAGCCTCCTTAACTTGGAAGAGTTGTCGGGTTGCGGCTCGGAGGCACTGCCGAGCGCGTAGCCCTGTTAGCTTGAGAAAGCTTAGGGCGTGGCTCGAGGTCAATGCCGATGGTCGAGCATCCTTAACTTGGAAGAGTTGTAGGGTTGCGGCTCGGAGACACTACCGAGCGTGTAGCCCTGTTAGCTTGAGAAAGCGAGGGCATGGCTCGAGGTCAATGTCAAAGGTCGAGCCCCCTTAACTTGGAAGAGTTGTCAGGTTGCAGCTCGGAGTCACTGCTGTGCGTGTAGTCCTGTTAGTTTGAGAAAGCTTAGGGCGTGGCTCGAGGTCAATGCTGAAGGTCGAGCCCCCTTAACTTGGAAGAGTTGTCGGGTTGCGGCTCGGAGGCACTGTCGAGGGTGTATCCCTGTTAGCTTGAGAAAGCTAGGGCGTGGCGCGAGGTCAATGCCGAAGGTCGAGCCCCTTAACTTGGAAGAAAAAAATTAAAAAAGTGTAGAAGAAAACCAAAATTGCACTTTGTTATTTACAAAAGGGAACGACATGTAAGTGCTGATTATAATGAATTGGTTACATAAGTTTAGCCATCTCCTTCGAGAAACTTAATGAGGTGGTTCGCATTCCAGGGCCTCTTGACTATCCTGCCCCCCAGGTCTGGGAGTCGGTATGTGCATGGGCATACCATTTCGGAGACCTTGTAGGGGCCCTCCCAATTAGGCGATAGTTTCTGCCTTCCTCTGGGGTCGGATACCATGAGCTTTCTGAGCACGAGGTCACCTTGCTTGATGTCCGTCGGGCGGACCTTCTTGTTGTAGAATTTCTCGACCCTTTGTTGGTATATGCTTTTACGAATGGCGGATCTTTCCCTGACCTCGTCGATGAGTGGCTCTGAGGTCTGAAGAGTTGTCCTCCTGGCTGAAGGTCATGATCCTGGGCGAGGGGAGGACGATCTCAAGAGGAATAACAGCCTCAGCACCGTAGGTGAGGTTGAATGGGGATTCGCTCGTGCGGATCCTTTTAGTTGTTCAGTGCGCCCAGAGTACGCTGGGCAGCTCATCGACCCAGAGCCCCATTGGTAATTATCAAGCCGCTTCTTGAGGCTGACTAGGATTTGGCGGTTCGCATTTTCGGCTTGGCCGTTCGATTGAGGGTGGCACATCGATGAGAAGCGTTGATGAACGTCGATGTCTTTGCAGAACTTTCGAAAGTTTTTTGCCCGTGAACTGGGTCCCGTTGTCGGTGATGAGCACCTGTGGGATCCCAAATCGGCAGATGATGTTCCTCCAGAATAATTTTTGAGTTTGATGTTCGGTGATCATAGCCAGGGGTTCTGCCTTGATCCACTTTGTGAAGTAGTCGATGGCCACCACCAGAAATTTCCTTTGACCCGTCGCTTGTGGGAAAGGGCCGACTGGGTCCATCCCCCCACATAGTAAAGGGGGTCGGGCTGGACAGGGATCGGAAGTTGGGCTGGGGGAGCCTCTTCACCGATGAGAATCTTTGGCATAGGCCACACCTCTTGACGAGATCCTGGGAGTCTTGCAACATGGTAAGCCAGTAGTACCCGTGATTTAGGGCCTTTCGGGCGAGCGACCTGCTTCCCATGTGATATCCGCCGATCCCCTCGTGCAGTTCCTTCAGAGCGTACTTCGCTTCGTCGGGGACTAGGCAACGGAGGTAGGGCCTACCGTCGGCTATTGTGTATGAGCGCTTGAAGAGCATCCCATCGATCAGGGTGAATCTTTCGGAGCGGACCCTGTTCCTTCTTGTTTCGGCCTGGTCTGGAGGGAGCTCATCGTCTGAAAGGAATTTTCGAATGGGCGTCGTCCAGTTGCCTGGTTAGAGATCAGTGGTGAGGCAGGAGGCTTCAGGGAGATCGATGCTGGGCCTGAGGAGGACTTCTATCAGCACGGTGTGGTCGAGCCCTTCGAAAGATGACGAGGCAAGCTTCGATAATGAATCTGCCTGGGCATTCTGTTCCATGGGGATCCGTTCTACCAAGTGGTATTCGAAAGACACCAAGAGATGATGGACTACCGCCAGGTACTGCACCATTCGAGCATTGCGAGCTTTGTACTCCCCGGTAATCTGGTTGACCACGAGCTGGGAGTTGCTAAAGGCCTTGATGTGTCTGGATCCGGCCTTGTGTGCTAGGGTGAGCCCCGCGATCATTGCTTCATACTCCGCTTTGTTGTTCGAAGCTGGGAAATTCAATCAGAGAGAATACTGAAGGACGAAATTATCTGGACCTTTCAGAATGACGCCTGCTCCGCTTCCTCCCTCGCAAGATGAGCCGTAGACATAAACCTCCCACATTGGGTCGGTCTCCCAAATGTCGGATGGCTCAGAAATGGTGCATTCGGTGATGAATTCGGTGAGGGCCTGCCCCTTAATGGCTGTCCTGGGCTGGTAGCTGATGTCGTACTAGCTTAGCTCGATCGACCACTTGACTAAACGGCCAGAGCTCTCAGGTTTGTGGAGGACGGCCTTCAGAGGCCGGTCCGTGAGGACCTGAATAGAGTAGGCCTGGAAGTAGGGAGGGAGCTTTCACGCGGCTGTTATCAGTGCGTACGCCATCTTCTCCATTTTTGCATATTTGGTCTTGGCTGAGAGCTGAACTTTGCTCACAAAGTATAGGGGCTTCTGAACACCGTCCTCTTCTCGGACGAGCATGGCGCTGAGCTTGCTTTCCGAGGTTGAGAGGTATAGGAAGAGAAGTTTGCTTCGGGTTTGCCCAGGAGCGGGGGGTTGGCGAGGTAGGACTTCAATTGGTCGAATGCTTGTTGCTGGGGATCACCCCATTCGAACCCTTTCATCCCCCGCAGGGCCTTGAAGAAGGGGAGGGACTTCTCCCCTGATTTGGAGAGGAAGCAGCCGATGGCCACCAGTCTTCCCGTAAGCCGCTGAACCTCCTTGACGTTTCTGGGAGGGGCCATGTTGATTATGGCATGGATCTTCTCCGGGTTGGCTTCTATGCCCCGCTGGCTAACGACGAACCCCCAAAATTTTCCGGAGGAGATGCCGAAGGCGCACTTGGCGGGATTGAGCCTCATGTTGTGAGACCAGCGGACTCCAAAGGCTTCCTCGAGGTCGGCAACATGATCCTGCCCTCGTCGGCTTTTGACAAGCATGTCATCGACGTATACCTCGATGTTCCGACCGATCTGATTTTTAAAGACTCGATTGACAAGCCTCTAGTAGGTGGCCCCGGCGTTCTTGAGCCCGAAGGGCATGACCCGGTAGCAGTAGAGGCTCTGGTCGGTAACGAAGGACGTTTTGGCGATGTCCGGAGAAAACATCCCGATCTGATTATAGCCTGAAAAGGCGTCCATGAAGGTCAGGAGCTCGTGACCCGACATTGCGTCGATCAGAGCATCGATGCTAGGGAGGGGAAAGGGATCCTTCGGGCACGTCTTGTTGAGGTCTGTAAAGGCAATGCAGATCCCCCAGGTTCCGCTAGCCTTTTTCACCATTACGACATTAGCCAGCCACACGGGATAGCTAACTTCTTGAATGAATCGGGCGGACAACTGTTTATCCACCTCCGCTCTCACTGCCTGTTACCTCTCTGGAGCGAACTTGCGGTGCTTCTGCTGGACCGGTTTGGAGCCTAGGGCGACGCTTAGTCGGTGCATGATTACATCTTCGAAAATTCCGGGCATGTCGGACGGTGTCCAAGAGAAGAGGTCGATATTGCAGTGGACGCAATCAATTAGACCCGGCTTCAAGTCGGCAGAAAGGGTTCGGCTCAAACGGAACCATTTGGACTTGTCTCCTGCTGCAAATGAGACCTTCTCCAACTCGTCTGTCGGTTCTGACTCCGGATGGCCTCTCGTAGGAGGGAGCTCAACCGCGTCGAAGAGAAATACCCCACCCCGACCGTGGTATGTAGCACGAACGTGCTGACTCCTAGTTGCCTCGGATGACCTCGACCCCGAGGTCGGTGGGGAACTTCAGTTTCAGATAGTAGGCCGAGGGGATGGCCTGGAACGAATACAGCCTAGGTCGGCCGAGGATGGCGTTGTAGGCTGCCTTGACGTTGACCACCATGAAATCCATCGACTCGGTTCGGAGGATGGGGGTCGTGCCTGCAGTTACATCTAGTGTCACAATCTTCTTAATTTGTACAGGGACGCCTGAAAACCTGTGAAGGGTGTATCCGGTTGGCTTGAGCTTCTCTCGGGGGAGTTTTAGGTTCTCAAAGGCTTCCAAGAAAAGGATATTAATCGAGCTGCCGTTGTCCACCACGATACGACAGACCTCGAAGTTGGCCATGACGAGGGCGTCGCAGTGTGGAAGCCGAACGCCTTCGAGGTCTTCTCCTGAGAAGGAGACCGCCTGCTGCTGAACCCGAGGGGTGGGATGGTCTAGAACAGAGTTGACCTCTCGAATGAAAGCCTTATGAGAGGTATTAGATTCCCCTCCAATGGGTCTACCGTGGATGCAGTGCAGGATAGCCGGTCCCCCTGTCTCCTCAGGTTCGGGGTCCCACTCGAATCGCCGGCTGGTTGTCCGGGGAGGAGGCGAAGGCATCGGGCTTCTCGGCTCTCTCCAGTCTTTGGGATTGGCCCGGGCGAACTCCCTCAGGTACCCTCGTTGGATGAGGGCTTCGATCTCATCTTTGAGGGCATGGAAATGATCGGTATTGTGCCCGGTGTCTCAGTGGAAGCGGCAGTAGAACCTTTGGTCTCGCTTCTTGCCATTGTTGCTCGGTCAGGGAAGGAATCGGACGATCCCCTTGTCCTCGATCCATTAAAATTGCTGAGACGTTCTGAGTCAGGGGCGTATATCTCTCAAATCGAGAGACCGGGGGGACCCTCTTGAGACCAGCCATTTCTTTCACGGATCTCTTGAAGGGCTCAGCATCGTCGGCCATACCTTCCCCTTAGTAGTGGCTTCTTTGGCGCCCTCGGGATTGAGGGCCTCCTCGGCCCAAATATACTTCTCAACCTTGTTGAGTAGGTCGGGGAAGTCCACGGGTGGCATCTTGGCTAAGGAAGCCTTGAGCTGGCCGTGGCAGACATTGTGTCGGAAGGCTGTGGAGGCGACCCCTGCATCGAGGGAGGAAACTGACCTCGCTTCGGTGGTGAATCATCATGATGGTCTTAAATCCCTCCATGTGATCAACAGGATCACCCTCGCAGTTGTAGGTCTGGAATTGAGGAGGCCTGAAATTCCGAGGGATCTCGGCTTCTAGGATTTGGGGGGAGAAAAGGGGTCCACTCTGCTGATGACCACCACCCGGTATTGATCCGCCCTCGTCGAGATGGGCGAGGCAGTTCTCCATCTCCTCCAAACGAGGAAGGACGGTGTCTGCCTGTTCCTGGGGGTGGGCCGATCCCCGGGATTCACCGCCTCCTGTTCCTGACCGTGGGTCGGAGCTGTTGCGGACCTTGGTGGTCTGGCCGCCTCAGATGGCATGGAGGATCTCGTCCCGAAAATTTTGGAACTCGACCCTTGTGACGGGGGCTTTCCCCCATGTCCACGGGGCGAGCAGTTGTGTTCTGGATCACACGCCTGGGATGGCCGCCGGTGATGGTTCGAGGCCGAGTTGGAAGCGGCCTCTCCCTAATCCGGCTGGCCTGCCGATCTGAGATGACATGGCATAGATTAGTCGCATTAGAAGGTCAAGCCGCGCCATTTACCCGAGGTTGGTTGGAACCCTGGGCATCCGCGCGGCTGGGATATGCAGGGTCTGGATGTCTTGCCGAGGTGATGGCCCTTCTGGCTTTGGGAGCCATGGAGGAGCTCGGACGCGAGGTGACGTCCCTAACCGGGCTCGGTCTGGCAACAGTACTAAGAGAAGGTTCCCACAGACAGCGTCAACCTGATGCCGTTTGTTTTTGGGGTGTGGGGCAGCAGGTATGAGTTCTTGTAATTTATGAAATGGAAACCGTAGTACTGGCATCGGTCCGACCCCGGGGAGCGGGAGCGGCTCGAAAGTAGGAACGGAGAGGTAGAGGCCGGGTGCTCGGCTCGGATCCAGCAGCTCGGTCGGGTCTAGCAGCTCGGCTCGGTTCGGTCTTCTGTACCTGCACACTGCCTAGAAACACCGGGAGAAGTCCCGGTGATAGGCCCTCCGATGATCTAGTCAGTCACTGAGAAAGAGACTGGGCAGTTAGGGTTTAGGTGGAGAGAGAGAGATTACCTTCTGCAGTGAGGAGGGGGTCTGGTATTTATAGGTAGAGGCAAATGAGTCTGGGACCTTAGCGGGCCGGGTCGGACCCGTTTGCCTGTGGGCCTGAGGCGGTAGGGGCCCATTGGACTTCTGTTGACCTGATGAACAGGGAAGAGCGGGATTTGAGGAGATCTGACGGCCCAGGAGGGGCCACGTCATCTAACCTATATCACTAGCCTTCAACGAAAATAGTTCAGTTAATCTTAGATATAATTAATTAGAACGTTAAAAAATTTCTCACTGGGTCACGGTCAAATGCACAACAAATTTTGGTATGTGAAATTCTTTATTTTTGCACTAAAAAGGAAGGGTTGGTATTTTGAAAAATCAAGAAATTCGTACTAATGTCAACCGCCAGATGCACGCCACCTGCGTGCTCAACAAAATGTCCGATTCAATCGGAACCGCAGTCACCAGTGTCCTTAATAAAGTGACACCAGAGCAGGCTAGCTTAAACTATTCCCACTCCACACCCAACATTGCTGACGATAACGTGACCATTCCCTAGGGGGCGTTTGGTACAAGGATTTTTTTTTGGTTCCCAGGAATCATAAATCCTGGAATTTATGATTACTGGGATTTATGATTCCTAGGAATCATAAAACATATTTGGGAGGTCTTAAACATCTTTGGGAATGTTAGTTAGAAACTTAATTTCCTATATTTGGTTGAGCTACATATTTCCTAGGAATCTTAATCTTATTGTCCAAAATACCCTCTCATCTTCAAATAACAAAACAAATTATTTGATGAAATACCTGAGTAAAAAAAATGATGCAAATCTGGACCAAAAAATACAAACAATTTTAAGTGGTAACATGACTTAAAATTGAAAGAGGACAATATATTTGTAGGATATCAAAAATTTTGCTTGGCATTCCAACACCATGATTAAATTGTGCTGCACAATCTGCTAACTAAAAAATTTACTTAGAAACACAAAATTGTACTTAAAAGCTCCAATAAATACTTAGAAACACAAAAGTTCCAAATGTTCTAACATGTAATAAAAAACACAAAACTTCCAACAACATGATGTTCTTGTTCCACCTGCTCAATACTGATTTCTAGCTAATATGTCATCCACCAACTTCTTCTTATGATCATGATCTAATCACATGAAATAGCCAACTGAAAAATTATCTTGGCATATTATACAACCAACTTGCATCCTTTGTAGTTCAGTTAACCCTTCTATCTTTATCAACTCTTCACCTTAGCAACATCTTTGGGATTTAGCCTTGCATCAACACATTACCTTACCTGTCTTCACTTAGCCTTGGTATTGCCTGAATATATTCAACTATGTGAGACAAAAAATTCGTCCACTTGAAAATTAAAGATTAAATCGATTATTATGAAGATGAAATAAGTAAATAGGCAACTATTACCCATGTAACAAGGCTCTGTTGCCCTCGTGGTAATGTATGGTCCACAGGTTTACGGCCAATCAAGAGTTCCAACAGAACAACACCAAAGCTATAAACATCACTCTTGGAACTAAGCTGTCCAGTCATTGCATACCTGCACCATCAGCAACAGAATAATTTCTAATAGTTGCAAATACCAATCCCATTTCATGGTCAAGCTACAAAAGCATAAGTATAGTTATGCAAAAGAAGAATCACTTTCAATCAATATAACAAATAACTTACTCAGGAGCATGATAACCAAAGGTTCCAAGAACACGAGTAGAGTGAACACGTGCGGCCATGTCAGGAGCTTGGTTTGATAGAGGCACGAGAGAGGCTCGGGATCGACGACGCGAGAGATGGTTAGGGTGCTCGGGGATCGACGGCGACAAGCAGGATCGACGATGCGACGAGTTGATCGACGGCGGCCAAGTTGGGTGCTCGGATTTTTGGGGAAGAAAGAGGGGATGAGTTTATTGGGGAGGAAAAAGAAGAAGAAATATGAAGAGCCAGGTTTAGGGTTTTTTATTTTAGGGGCAAAATTATAATTTTAAAGAAATGACATTTTCCCAAGCACTTGGGAATCTAAGAATCTCACTGCCCCATGGAAAAAATTTTGTGAAAATTATGGCAAATTTTTTTTTATAGAAATGTTAGTTTCCAGATAATTTGAATTTGAATTTAAAAATTAGCATACAAAAAATGAAAAACTAAATACCCAAGTTAAGATTTCAGGAAAAATCTTTAGGTTGCGGTCCCCTCTTTAGGTTTTAATAATCCTTGTGCATTAGGGATAGCTTATCCCAAATGGGCTAAGTCCTCGTTTCATTTTCCGGGATGTTCATTTCCTTTGTATCAACATTTAGGAGTTCATTTGTGGCTCAATCAGATCCTGATGGATATTAAACCCTTTTTGTACTCTATCCCCCCTAAGTCTCCCCCGGTCACGGATGACTCTTCTCTCCCCCGTCGTTCCTTTATTACTAGCACCGTCCCTATTGCCTCGGCGGTGGCCCCAGTTTGTTCCTTTACCCCATCTCTCCGCGTCGAAGCTAGCTCTTCCGAACTTGAGTCTACTTCGCCCCCTTCAGCGATGATAGCAACCCCCACCGTGAAGCGGAGATACAATAAGAAAGTCTATAATACTTCTCAGATTCGAGTGAGTGCCCGTATTCTTGCGCGGAAGGCAGCTTCCGTGTCAGGTCATATCCTGGTGCTCAGTTGAAACTTGTTTATGCTTTGCCTCCGTGGTTTAGGCAGTCTGTTTTGGCCTCCGTTGAGCTGTTAGAGTTCTCAGGGACTGCTAGTGGAGATTGGTGGTTTTTGAGTGGGGAGTTTTGGCCTCAAGGCTCTTGGCGCTTTCCTGTCGTCCTCATCTTCCTTCGGATTCGGATTGTTTGGTTTGGCCCTAGTAGAAGCTTGATTTTCCCGGATGATGGCTCCGCCCCCGCCCTTTTTCTCGGTGTGGCGCTTCGTTTTGATCTCGCACCCTCCGCTTGGCGTGCTATTCAGCCATATTTGTATCATTAGTGTATTCTTGTTTCTGTTTTACTCCTTGTAAAACCTCTGATTATTGTTTGTAAATTAATTGTTTTTATTGATTTATATATGTTTTGATGGCTAGAGCCGTTTGGCTCTATCCGATTCATCAAAAAAAAGATTTCAGGAAAAAAAGAAAAAAAAAAAAATCCTTTATAAACCAAACGCCCCCCTAAATGAGAGTGACACTACCCGCATCCACTTCATTTTAGCAATGGCAGCCCGGATTTTGGCCTTCTTCCTCTCCCTGCTATCTTTTTCCAGGTCTCAGCTCTTTCATCTCCTTCTATTTTTAATTTATTTTTCAATTTTTTTTTTATAATAATTTTGAAATCTCATCCATTTCAGTCCACTATCATGTGAAGCAAAAAGCAGCACCAAATTGCAAGCTCCCACTCCTCCACGTGGCTGGAATTCGTATGACTCCTTCTCGTGGATCGTTGACGAAGATGCATTCCTTGCAAACGCGAAATTCGTAGCTGATAAGCTTCTGATTCACGGATACGAGGTCAACAATTTCTGCAACATGTTATCAAATTGATCATTGATTATTATTATTATTATTATTATTATTATTATTATTATTATTATTATCTTTTTGTTGATAATATATGATTATTATTAATATTGTGTCGATAAATAAATTTGTTTCGATGATTAGTATGTTGTGGTGGATTACCTGTGGTTCCGGAAGAATGTGGATGGGGCGATGGAGACAGTTGGGTATGATAGTATTGATGAGTGGGGGAGGGTGGTGCCGGACCTGGATAGGTGGCCGTCGTCGAGAGGGGGGAATGGGTTTAGGGAAGTTGGGAGGAAGGTGCATGAGATGGGGTTGAAGTTTGGGATTCATGCTATGAGAGGGATTAATGCCGAGGCGTTTAATGCTAACACACCTATTTTAGATGTATTCACGGTACTTCTTTCAATCTCTTCCTTCATGTTGCTTGGTTTTTTGCATTATGTGTATATATTTTAATCTTCTTGAAATGTTAAACTATGTATTCACGGTACTTCTTTCAATCTCTTCCTTCATGTTGCTTGGTTTTTTGCATTATGTGTATATATTTTAATCTTCTTGAAATGTTAAACTAGAGTACAAGTGTTGATGGTTTGTGGACTAGAAAGCATTGACATGGATACACTAAAATGGCACTAATACACTAATATATGGAAAACACCACTTTAAAATTGGTACTGTCACACAATTACATCAAAACATGGATAATTTTTGAATGCTTCATTAAAATTGGTAGTGTCGGGCCAGATACTTGTATCTGACATGACAATTGTATCACCAATGATAAAGCCTTTATTCCAAAATTTTGGTGTGTGACAAAGATTGGAATTGGAAGTATCCATGCTTCATAGTTTGCGGTCTATTACAAAAAGTCAAAAGAAAGGATTTCCCTTTTTTGAATAATCCAGCCATACAGAAAAAAGTATTTTGTAAAGAACTCCTCCCAAAAATAAGATTAGATACTTCATAACCATTAACCTGTATATGTACCAAAATTGCTTTAAAAATTTTGTGTATCATTTTTTTTTCTTTCACGATTGTACTAAAATTCTTGATCATGTCACGCTTAAGAATTCTAGTATTAATTAGTTATTTCAAAAGGTTTTTTATGCCACATGAAGATGGCAATGAAGACACAAGGATAATTGTAAACACTACATTCAGAATAGAATCATCATGTCAGATATGTATGTCCAAGACAACTCAATTTCCAGTTAGAAATTACATACCAAAATCCTTACATAATAATTTCTGTTATTATTTTAAGGGATAAAGTCCAGACAGGATTCAGCCAATAAAGCAAAATTCAATACATAGTTCAAAGCTCCCTCATAGCCAGGCTAACGAAAGTATAATCAAAACATCCTCATAATACATCAGCTCTTGCAAAAATATGAAGACACTCCAGAAACAGAAACCTCCCAGAATAGTAATGCAGCAGTTGAGTTCCAGGTATTCTGATCATACACAACCAGAGCCCTCTTTGATTCCTCCACTTGACCCGCATTGCTAGAGCTTGCATTCATATTAGAGGAGTTAATTTTAGTACAAAGTATGTTAGGTTTAGTTAAGAAATTTAAAATCCAAAAGGAGGCTCCAAATTTTAATGATTTAATTTAGTGGTTTTCACATATGATAACCTATCATATAGGGTAGAGAACATTCTATTCTTCTGTATTTTGCTTTGTATTTATTTTCCATCTTCTGGCTGAAATTTATCGTCTTCTGCAATTTCCAACTATCGTAATGCAAAAATTATACTATTTTGTTTTAAGGAAACAGTGGTGCTTCAATGACACTCTAAGAATGTGTGTGAATTTTTTATAAATACTTTTTTAAAAATAAATAGTTTTTATTAATTGATTTGCAAATTTTCAAAATGTTATGCTGACTATGAGTGAATTTCAAATACTGGAATTGTTTTCCCTAAAAAAGAAAATACTGGAATTTGTTCTATAAGAAACATTTCTCTCTTGCACTGCTTTTGGTTGCATCTGTCTTTAACAATATTGAGTGATTACATATTTTAGTCCTTGCTAAGTGTTAAGATAAATCAGAGAGATGAAAACAATACTGAATATTGAATTGAGAAATAACTGAGTACAATATCTCCTATATATAGGAGTGAATCAAACACAAAACTAGCCCAATACCCAATGTGGAACTATAATATCTAACACTTCCTCTCAAACTCACGGTGGGTCAAACAGTGTGAGTTTGCCCACTACATATCGAAATCTCTGAACAGTATGAGATTTGGTGAAGAAATCTGCCGTCTGCTGTGACGAGGTAATAGAATGAAGTGAAATGGTCCCTGCTTCAAAGCGCTTACGAACATAATGTTACAAAAACTGTTTACAAAAATTCCTTTTTACAAAGAAAAGATAGAGAGGCACGGAAAAACCGAGAAGGGAACAGCAGAGAAGGTAAACCGAAAGTAAAAGAAAAGGGAAAATGAAATAAACAACTTACAGTAAGTAATTTCAGATTACAATTCCTAAGAAGTCGAGGCCTGTGTATCACACAGTGTCCTTAAAACAGATTTGCCTCTTCCGGTTGCTAGAATG